>JAKUCA010000248.1:0-19558 GCA_030567025.1 Geotrichum europaeum
TGTTGCTATCACATCCTTATCTTGTATCAACAAGATACAAGATAAGTTATTATTTGCTCTGGTACACCTTTATCTAAAGATGGTGGCACTTCTGAAACTTTAACACGATTGACTGCGGGCTTAAGTTTCTTTGCAAGAAACGTTGTTTCTAAAGCCAAAAAAGCGGTTGGTATCATAGGAAGGCATGAAGAAGTGTACAAGGGTATCTCTAGCCAAACAATGAGACAGTTTTATGTCTCGTGCGTGCGACCAGTACTTGAGTACGCTAGTCCTGTCTAATATCATAGGCTCACAGGTCAATGGAAAGAAGAGATGCAGAAGATCCATAATATTGCTTTGCGCAAGATAATGAAAGCGTTTAAGTTGTCGTTAATCAAGACTATGCAGCGTGATGCCAATATCTTATCTCTAGACATTAGGATGGAGGAAATTCGCTATAGATTTGCTATCCGAGCCATAAGAGATGTGAGCCCAAGAAATCCCATACAAAAACAGGCTAATAGTGACCGCCCCGCGGAAACTGATCTTGAGCAGTTATTCACGAAAACTAAGCAAATGGAAAGTATAGATAACAAAATCTATTGGAGCAAGCGACCTTGGAAGCGGCCCGAGTAAAATTGCATTAAGAAAGCTTACGCCACATCCCGAAAGCTGAAAAGTGCACTGTGGACTGTGTTCAAAACAAAAATGGCAGAAAGATTATGAAAAGCCGGGAGAACTCGTGCAATTCTACCCTTCTACTCGGAGGAAACTGTATGGTAAGGGTTATTTTAACCCACTAAAAGCTTTCATGATGATTGCACCTTGCTATACTCCAAGTAAGCTATTTTGGCTTTGCACAGGAAATACCACTCTTAGAAATTATTTTAAGAAAAGATTCATCACCGAGAGAAATCACTACTGTGAATGTGGCCAACTGGAAACAGTTAAACAAAATTTAAGGAATTTTGTTCTATATGCTACAGAGCGCGTGATAAAAGCTTTCCCCGGAACTTGATCTCCACTGTGCTCTACATCCTATGAAGCTCAGCTGCTTGAGAAAAAGTTTTTCCTGGAGCTTGATCTTCAAATCCCCCTTGATATCAGGAAAGGTCTTGTTGTAATGGTCAAATTCTTAGACTTCTTACCGCACCTTTTTTTATAATGGTTTTGCTTGATTAGAGCAGCTTGTTGAGGTTTTTGCTGTGTTGTCAATCTCTGGTATATTGAGCTACCAAGTGATATGGATCTCAGATTTTTCTCAGCACATGGAACTTTTTATAAAGAATTTGGCTCCTTTACACGCGCTGACAACATTACCTTGTCGGTTCCATTAAGATAAGTGGTAGATTGATATGTCTTTTATATATATTCTTTTGTTTTTTTTTATTTTTGGTATGTAACTTCTAAATATTTGGACAATAAATAGCTTTTCCATTTGTCTAATGCTATTTTAAAAATTACTGCTTTTTGGATATTTTACATTACTTTTTGCTTTTACTCTATTTCACTTAACGTACTATAAGGGGATTTGCGTAACATTGTTTGTTTGGCTCTTCAACACTACATTAATGTTATCACAAATTTATTACATTCAAATTGAGTAGCCATTCTGATGCTAAAAAAAAGGTCTTTTCAGTTTCAAAACACTAAAAAATATTAAACCCTTAATCTAGTCTATCGTTGAATTAAATAAAAAAAATATTTTTTTGAGAGTTTTTACTCTACCTAAAATACTGCCAGCCAAATCTTTTAAGGCTCGATTCAAATCGCGGGTGTATCAATATTTTCAAGACACTTAAAGCGTTTATCGGCAAGTTTAAAAAAAAACACAATAATGATTCTTTTTGATAGTTCTAGTTCTACACCCCAGAATTTTCAATCTCTCACAGAATATGTCAATTTGAAACCAAGTCCAGTATACAACCTTTCAACCGACCTTACAAGTGCTGATCTGATAGACCCTTTGCTGCTTGTGCACAACACACTAGAAACTCCAAGCGTTTTAGGTAAAAGCAAAAATATAGCGTCTGCTCAGTTGGAAAGTAATGAGTCAATATGCAATGAGATTCAAACGGTAAACAGCCCAGCAATATCGCAAACCTTGGAATTGGCACCAGACTTGGTAATTGAAAAAAGTTTTGAAAGTGAAGAAGAAGAGTTATATTTTGATATGCCGGGGCTTAAGTCATACGAAGACACGGGGGAAACCAGATTGTCAATGAGTGAAGAGACTGTCGTGCCGCGCTATTGTGACTTTGACATCTTTACGGCACCAGCTTGGAAGTTGGACGGCATAAGTGGTCAACTCAAAGGTTTAGAGTCACAGTCAATACAAAATGAGTGTCAACCAGCTTTTACTTTTCCAATAGTTAAACAATCAATTCTTTCTCCAGTTGCATCTCCTGCTATTTTAGGTATCCCCGCTGGTGGGTTCAATCTGGTTGAGCCTGACTATATCAACTACGCAAACTTTTCTAACAATACCTCAAAGGACAATTTCTTTATGGGCTTTGATACGGCCTCTGAAGTATTTCCCAAAATTGCCTTGAAAGGCAAGTCATGCATGTTTTCCAGAAGCTCTGCTGCTAGTGTAAACTCCTTGCCAACAACTGGTAAATCTTATAGTTCATATGTTGTTCAACCAGAAAATTCTGCAAGCCAATATTACCGCAGAGCAGAGCCCCAGACTCGAAAGAATGAAAATACCAGTGACAATATAGATGCAGCCAAAGTAGCAGTTGCTGCTTTTTCCTTGGCTCATGTTCTCAATCCTAGCATCACCCCTGCTCCCCTTGACCTTTCAAACAAATCCACTTCTAAAAAAACGCCCAAGTGCAAGTGCAAATCTAAAAAGGGGCGGCCACCCGTTCATGGTACAGACGAAGAACGTTTTGCTGCGCGACGTTTGGCAAATCGGAAATACTACTTGTCTAACAAGGATAAAATCAACAAACGGCGGAAAAGGAGAAAGCTTGAGAATGACCAAATTACTTTAAACGAAGAGTTGCAACAAAAATAAATAAAAATTGAGCTCACTTTAGCGATGATACCGGCTAGTGAAAACAGCTTGATGATAATGATTGAGGAGACGGCTTTGGATAAAACAAACCTGAAAGAGAGAAAAAAAAGACTTGGAGTAGAGACTAGAATGAAATTGCATTAATAAATTGACAATACCAATTTTAAGAGAGAAAAAAAGCATTTCAATATGAATTAAAAAAATGTAGATGTTCTCAACCGTCCCGGTATCTTATACAAATCATCATTTTCTGTTACGTCTTCTAAACTTAGATCACAAATAGTCCATTTCTTTACCTCCCCCACCTTTCTGTGTTTTTTAAAAAAAAAAAAAAAAAAACTTTGTTGGTCCCAGACTCGATATCCCGTAAACCCGTTTTTACAAGTAAAAAAGTCCAATAATGGCTCTTTTTTGCTAATGTTTTTGAAAAAAAAAAAGGTAAAACAATAGCTCTGGCTCATTTTTTTTTTAAATAAGTTTTAACAATGGTCAAGGGGAGGGCTTGCTTACGAGCTTTGATAAAACTGAGCTTGAACCCTTTCTTTCGTTTGAGTGGTTTTAAGGATGATGATTTTGACCTGATCGGCTTTTCAAGAAAAAAAGCCGTTGCTTCTCCTCAAGAAAGAAAAAAAGATAAAGATCCGCTGGTGTCAAAGGTTATTGAAGGAGTGGGGGAGCATACAAACAGTCAAGTTAACGTTGAAAATCTCAGCTTTTACTTCTCAATTACTGCTACTTCTGCTTTTACTACTATGGTATACGGTACCTGCATCTAACCATGACTTACATCAAGTCATATTGTATGCAGTTGATTTTTGTTTTAAATGATATATTACTTGTATCTATGGATATATAAACTCACTTGTCCTTTTCAGGGTCAGTCACCGGGTATCAATTTTGTTTTCTGTAAAATTAAGTGTTGACATAATCCATGACGTCAGCAAAATGTGGGGCAAAAGTTCGTTTTACGCCAATTTTGAAAAGAGCACGACGTAAGTCCTTAACAACTTTTCCTTTGCAATTGAGGAAACCAATATAATAAAATATACTAAAATGAAATAAAATAAATAAAATAAATAAAATTAAATTAAATTAAAAAAAGGTTGATGAAAAAATAAGGGATCACATTGTGGGGTAGTTTTGAAAACAAAGTAATCAGTGTCTTTGATACTCTGGGAGGAGACATTTAACCAAATTAAATGAACAACTACGGCAACTCAAAGTCTTTTCATTCTCCGACAACACAATGATTGCTGCTACTATCACCACATAACCATTTGCCTTTATCTTCCTTCCTATTGACCAATATTCAAACAAGCAAAATTTACAAATAACCAGGTTTTTAGTGCGTAAGCGATTACTACCACCCGCTCCTCTCTTTTCTTCCCCCAGCAATCCTTTGGATAGTTATGAATCAAGTGAGAAGACACATCTAAAAACCTCCTCTCCGGTTCACTATTTTTTTTTTTTTTTAAATTTTTACTATACTCAAGTGATCTTCAACAAATGTGAAAACAAGTTGTTACTGTGATTCTAAAACCTTTGTATAGAATTCTTAATATCTTTATCTGATAATTTGTGTGTCTCTAGCCTGCACTTAGCTTCTCTCCAGCTCCCCTCCTTGGATTAGACACCATCATGCAAACCCCTTCTCCTCGATCTTTTCAAAACCACATTTCTATCATTTCTCATAATTCTTTTTTCAAAATATAAATATTTTAATAAAAGCTCAAGTTCTCTTTTTTTTTTTTTTTTTTTGAAAAACACAAAAACAACTAAATCATCAATTGATCTTTCAACTGCCCAATTGATTATATCTATCTATCAGCCCTATTATCCAAAACTTTTTTAAATCTTATCAGCAGCACCCTTAACTCATAAAAATATCAACATATCGAAATGTCTAACTCGGCCAATAACTATGATGCCATTGTCGTCGGTGGCGGCTTTGGTGGTGTTTACCAAGTTTACAAGCTTAGAGAGTTGGGCTTTAATGTTAAGGCCTTTGAACGCGGCGCCGGTCTTGGTGGTGTCTGGAGACAAAACGTTTACCCCGGTGCTCGCGTTGACTCTGATGTCCCAGTCTATCAGCTATGGATTAAAGACGTTTACGAGGATTTTGATTTTGAAAAGCGCTTCCCTGATTGGCGCGAGATTCAAAAGTACTTTTCCCATGTTGACAAAAAGCTCAATATCTCTCAGCACTACGACTACAACACCTGGGTCACCGAGGCCTCCTTTGATGTCAACACTGGAAAATGGACCGTAACTGCCACTGGTGACGGTGCTGGTACCTACACTGCCAAGTATCTTCTACTTTGTACTGGTTTTGCTTCAAAGTCTTACACCCCTAACTTTAAGGGTCTTGACAAGTTCAAGGGAATCATGCATCACACCAGTGAGTGGCCCGTTGAGCAGGTCGATTTTAAAGGGAAGCGAGTTGCCGTTGTTGGCACCGGTGCCAGTGGCGTTCAAGTTATTCAGGAGGTTGGCCCTCATGTTGAGTCTCTCACTGTGTATCAGCGCACCCCCAATCTGGCGATCCCCATGGTCCAGCATGATAACAACAAAGAGTACGAAAACAAGCGTAAAGAAAATTATGACAAAGTGTTTGAAAATACTCTTGTGATTTCTACGGGTGGCTTTGAATTTGGGTTTGATTCTCGCTCGTGTCTTGAGGTCAGCCCAGAAGAGCGCGAGGCTCATTTTGAAGAATGTTTCCGCAAAGGTGGATTCAACTTTTGGATTGCCAACTTTCATGACATTTGGACTAACCAGGAAGCCGATAAGCTTGCATACGACTTTTGGAGAAAAAAGGTCTTGGCGCGTCTTACTCGCCCTGAAATGAGAGAGCTTCTTGCCCCAGAGAAGTCTCCCGTGACTTGGGCTGGTAAGCGTCCCTGTCTTGAACAGACTTATTATGAAGTCTACAATCAGCCAAATGTTGATATTGTCAACTTGCGTAAAGAGCCCATTATCGAGTTCACTGAAAAGGGAATTCGTACAGCTGATCATGGTGAGCTCGAGTTTGATATTATTGTTCTTGCTACTGGCTTTGATGCTGTCACGGGTGGCCTCACTCAAATTAACGTTCGCGGAATTAAAGGTGAAACCCTTAAAGAGAAATGGGCCAATGGTGTCTACACCTATCTTGGTGTTTCTGCTGCTGACTTTCCCAACATGTTCTTCATGTATGGTCCTCAGGGCCCCACTGCCTTTTCCAACGGGCCGACCTGCGCGCAGGTTCAGGCCAACTGGATCACCGACGCCATTGTCTATGCCGAGAAAAATAACCTCAAGGCGATTTCTCCTTCTGCCGAGGCGGAACAAAAGTATCGTCATCATGTCAACGCCATTCAAGACGAAACTCTGGTCGGTCAAACCAAGTCCTGGTACACTGGCGGCAACATTCCTGGCAAGAAACTTGAGGCTCTCAACTATCTTGGTGGTATCCCCAACTATATGAAGGAAATTGACCAGGAGGCTAATATTCAGTACGCCAACTTTATTAAGGTCTAAAAATAATACTTTTTTTTTGGCTTTTTTTCTACTTGTTTGGTGATTAATACTATATGTGGTCACTAATCAGTTAACCTGGACTTCCAAATGATTTTTTTTTTTTTGATTGTTTTTGTGAAACGTGAAAATGATGATGTAAACCAAAAAAATATATATATACTTATAACTAAATTTGATTTGATTTGATTTTTTCAAGAAAAATAATTTAGTAAACCTGTGGGTGCTGTGTGTGTTGTTATTTTTCTTCTTTGACTGGCATCTATATAATTATATCTAGAAGTTTTTAACTAGATGCGTACGTTTTTGATTTCAAAAAAAAAAAAAAAAAAAGAATTCATAAACAAAAATTAATGAAAATAATCATTTTCCAAATTTAAATTTACTTTCAATCTTTTTTTTTTCTTTCTTATCTCCTGTGAAATATTAGATTGTTGTTGTTGTTGTTGTTTTTGTGCGCTTGGGGTATGCTCATAGGGTCACAAGTTAAGGCTCCCATATCGTGGACTTTTTTACGGTTATTAAATTTTCACAACAACAACAACGAAACCCCATCCCCTATTACTCCAACCCGCTCACCTAACCATGGAAATAAAGAACCATTGCATGTTTTTTTTTCCGCCCTTGAGTGGAAACTGACCATTCAAAGCTTTATATTGGGGGGAAATTTAATTAAGATTGCAAAAACAATCAGGTGCCATCAATTCCAACAAAAGATGGGTAATAACTTGCAAAAGTTAAACCCCAGTTAAATTAACCAGGCCTTCCAACTTTGAAACTTTTTTGGATTTTTTGGTAGAGTAAATGATGATTTCACAACTTTTATTAACTACACTTATCTATTTTTTTTTTTTTACAGCTTCATGTATATATAAACAAAAAAAACAAAAAAAACAAAAGAAAAAGAAAAAAAAGAAAAAAATTTTTTTTTTGAGGTTGGCTGATTGGTTGCATGGTTTCTTTTTTTTTTTTTTTTGAGGCGTGGGTTAAAACCAAAACCTGTCTAATGGTAATGGTGATGATGAATATGCCAATAAATAATGCCCAGAGAGCAAGGGTGGCCAGTTAAACAACTGTTTTTTTTTTCTGGGCAAATTGATGGTGCAACGCGGGTTGTCTCGTGAATAAAACTGGATATGTGCTCAGGGCAACCAAAAAAAAAAAAGAATAAAGCAAGATAGTAAAGATGAGAAAGTTGAAAAAAAACGAAAAAAAAAAAAAACAGGGACATTAACATGACGGGACGGGGGCCCGGGACATCACAAATAAATACTTTCGTCATCCACCAAGAAAGAAGAAGACGTATCACCGAGCAGAGCGACTTTGAACGCGCTACGCGCATCACCAAGGTCAGGGTTAGCAGCCTCGTGCTCGTCATCAGCATTGTCACTGTCGACCTCTTGCTCCGATGCCGAGGGCGAGACCAGCGGCGCCGCGGATTTGCTTGTTCTTCTGCTGCTAGTACGGCGGCTGCCGCTACTACTGCTGTTAGATGCAGCAAGCGACGGGAACATGGCATCCATGGCCGGCGCGTGACGGCGTTTGGTGCCAACGGACCGAGGCTGCAATTGCACCAGGTTCTGGGTGTGGTGGTTGCCAGGCGTGCGCGCAGGTTTGCTCACAGACGCCGGGGGTGTGGGGTGTACGGACGCCGGAGTGGATTGTTTACCACGCTTTGGCGTATAGTGCTTGGTAATAAGAGTAGGCGTCGATACCATTTTGATATTAAATCCACTTCTGCCGGCAGGAGCAGTAGCCGCGGTTATAATAATGCGATTATTTTTGCTGCTGCTGAGTGCAGGGGTAGAGGGGTTTACGGGGAGTTTAGCCGGGCCGCGCTTTTTGGGAGTAGTTGTCGGTGTGGACATGTATGTGTTGGGCCGGAGACCGGTAGTGTCGATGCCACTGCGCGAACTACCGGCACGGTTAATGCGAGGCCGGGTCTTGGGGCGTTGAGTGGAAACAGCTGAGGCAGCTGATGCCAGTGGGAACGAGGCGGGCGAGGCGACAGCACTTGCAATAGAAGCACCATCGGAGACGGCAGCCTTAGCAGCGCTTTCTGCTTTCCGGCGCGCAATAAGCGCTTTGATGCGAGCAAGGGGAGGCTCAATCTTACTCTCGGGCTTCAATGGCTCGGCCATAAAGACGGGGGAGAGCACAGGCATAGAATTTGTACGACGTGGGGTAAGCAATAGCCCAGTGTTGTTGACAATCTCATTGAGCAGCGCCTCCTCATCCTTTTCAAAGATATCACTGTCAACGAGATCCTCGGTTTTAAACCGGACGGCATGAATTTCGTTGTCAATTTCGCCATTGTCCTCCATTTCAGTCTCTTCTTCTTCCTCAATCTCACGAAGACGACGGGCCGTCGCAGCAGGTTCATCTTCTTCAGATTCCTCTTGGATGGTCGTGATGCCTGCTGTGTTTTCAGTTACGGGGACTGTAGGAGCCTCCTGCATGATCTCAGCCTTACCCGTCAACGGATTCACCTTAAGACTCAATCGATTCACCGAAGGTGGCTCTGGGAAAAGATTCTTGTGACGCTGGCGCCGGCTAGCGGCTGACTTACTGTGGGCTTTCGAGCAGTAGTCCATAGAGAAGCACTTAAAAAGCTTCTTCTCTGGCGCAGTCGGGGTGATTGCAGCTGTAACCACGGGAGAAGCAATAGCAGCACGTTTGACGGGGGTATTGGGCTTGCTATTCTCGTTGGTAACGGCGACAAGGCGACGCTTGGGACCAACAGGCGAAAACGCCGCTAAATCGAGCTTGCGCTTCCGAGGCGACACCATTGGACTACTCGCGGCCAGCTGCCGCCCCCCGGCAGCTGGCGATGTCAAAAAAGCCGCCGATGCAACAGTGGTTGTTGATGTAAAGATTTTTCGACTGGCAATGGATTCAAAATCAAGTTTGGGAAAGGTCCGAAAAAGACCAATTGGTGGCTTGAGCGGCACACTTTTTGTGCCGATGGGTTCGTCTGCGGTGACAGTGATAGGAATACTTCCCACGTTTGATAGCGGTGAGGCCTTGAAAATGTTATGAAAAAGAGGTGAAGCTTGGAAAAAAGAACCAAATTGCTTAGGGGTTTTGGGGAGCTCGACAAAATCAGTGACACTGTCGGCAGCAGCAGAGTCGACAGTAGGCGAGTTGAAAAGGAAGGCGGGCTCAACAACGACGCGTCGAGTCGGTGGGGTCTGAAAGGTGATTTCAGATAAAACCTTGCTGGTGGCATTATCGGCCTTGGATTGTTGGATAGGCGTGGAGGGAATCACGGATGCAATAATTGGGTCTGAGAAAAATTTCAGTAAGTTGCTGTTGCTGTTGTGGGTGCCGTCATCTCTGGTGTCATCACGATGGGAGCGGCGGTGGAGGACAGATGTGTCTATCTCCTGAAAGGGCGCGCCCAGCGAAGTGGCATTGAACATGATGAAAAGGCGGACAATTGAAGAGAGACGAAAGGAGCAGCAACGAAGAGAAGAAGAAGCTGGATGCTGAAGAGAAGGAAAAAGAGAAGAAGGAAAGAAAGAAACAGAGGTAAAATTTTTATGCGCTCGCAATGGGCGCCAGGAAATGTGGTTAGGAGGCTGATTCGATTTGGTTTGAAGTTGGAGTATTTATTTTTTTTTCTTGGTCTTTTTCTGTATCTTTAGGTCTTTGTGAAGTTTCACAAGACGCGTTGCTACGCGACGGAGCTTAACAGGGTTTAATTAATTAAAATAGCCAATCAATCAAAGCTAGATTTATTCATTTAAGAGTGATGGTTTAGGTGTCTTGTTGATAGCTTCTAGGTAAGCCGTTATTGATGCTGCTGCTCATCAATGGTGATTGGTGTTGGTTTCAACTGGTTTGTTGTCGCCCATCTACGTAGCCTTTACGGTCCCCTTTCTCTTGAAATTTGTTCGTTGACAACTGGTTGTCGTGAAAAAATTTAAGCAAAAGTGGAAAAAGACCAACCAAGGCAGAAACCTTACGCGTGCATTATTTTTCAATTTAATCCCAAAGCGGTAGGCAAGAGGGTCATTTTGATAAACAACGCTCTACTGGCATTATTGCCTTGTTGTTTGTTGTTGTGGAAACGGGAATTTTCGTGTTGGACTCGCGCGTCGCTCTGGAAACAAACCAATTAAGGCCCAATTGGGCAAAACTGTGAAACTGTTGTTTTTGTTGCTGTTGTTGACAACATGTTACCATCACAACGGCACTCAATAATTCAGTAATTTCAGGTGAAAATGATAAATGCTGACAATAATAATCATCATGCAGCAATAGTAGTCTAATTTATGAGTATTTTTTTTAGTTGCCATTATTCTCGTTTGTTTTCACAAGATACGCTATCTCTGCATTAAAAGCGATCCCATTCAAAAATAGCTGCAGATTGTCTTGATCACAAAGACTCTCTTTATTCGTAAAAACATGCACAAAAAAAAAAACACACACATTCTCACATATTGACTAAAAATTAGACCAAGGGGGTGCCACCCGGGTACGAATGCACAGCCGCCACGAAATGGTCCGGTTCGCTACCGAATTTGTCCTCATTTTCACTTTGGACACTAGATTCTCGTTAGCAGCCACTGTACTACTTCATGATGATAAACTAATTTAAAAATCGCACTGGGTCCTTCACCTTCGCTAGTTTATGACTTTGATAAACAAAATTGGGCTTGATATGTTTCAGGTCTTCAACTAATAGTACTATCATTCTGATTATTTCCACGTTTTGGTTTTCAAATCTCCTGTCGGCTAAAAAATTTCAGATCGGTATCTACTATAGCAGCAGTTACTGCTAAAGACATGGGGGTTTGGGCTCATGACAAGTCTCCATCTAACAGCCTAGGTTTTAAACAGCCAAGGGTATTGAGACTTTTTGTCTCTTCACGATGTGCGCCAACAACAAAAGAGCAGTTGAAGCTGAAAAAAAATATAAATAAATAAATGCTGATATTTTTTCAGTCGATTAGCACTAGGTTAAGAGTTGCGCATCAGCAGAAACTCACTAGATGACCCCATAAAAAAAAGGATCGTAATCATGACACGAGGATCTACTGGCCTGGCTATCGGAGTGTTTGAGAATTTTCGATAAACTCCACAGGTTGTAAAGTCGGTGGACAGAAACAGTTGAGCTGAAGACAAAGAGCCAGACCTAAAGTTAAACTCTTTTCACTGCAGACTCAAACCAATTTGAAACCACATGGCTAATACTTGTGTCCAGATCTTACGGCATGTTGAGAAAAAAACAATTTAGACTTCTTAGACAGTGGTAGACATGATCACCGCAGTGTGGTTTCATCGTTAACTACATATATTTTCTTGCGCTAGCACGAGGCTCTTAATCCTGGAAGCTTGGTGAACTTTGAGATAAGACCTCAAAATTAAGGATGATAAAGGGATACAAAGTAATGACAAACAGGTTGTAGTAGAGTTCACAAAATCCCATCTATATTTGTCAAATTGATCCGCTGGTGGGCCTTCTTGTAGGTCCCTAATATCTTTTTTGTTTTTAAAAAAAGCTTTTGCCATCAGCCAACCACTTGCACTTTTAAGAAGATTTGAGGAAAAAAAAAAAAAAAACATGAGGATGATCTCAGCCAAATCTGGCAGCCACCATGATTCTTAATTCAAGACACGGTTTTAATAGCCAGTACCGTTGAGTGAGACTAAAAAAAAAAAAAAAAAAAAAAAATGTTAAAATTGTCCAAAAAAAAAAAAATAAAAAAAAAAAAAACCAAAACATTTTTAAAAAAAAAAAAAAAAAAAAAAAAAAACAAAAACGCAACTTAATATTAAGACTGAAAAAAAGAGCAGCTCGCAATGCGTGTTACAAGTTTCACAATTGGATAGGGCCAGAAATTGATAACCACAATAACTAATCCCTACACTGACTTGCCAGCCAGGTGTGTGCACATGATGCTAGACAACAAAAATACGCCCTAATCGTCTTAGATTAAAGGCTTCAAGCTGACTTGCGTGGTTTTCTTGACGCTGCCATCATTGCGACTACATCAGTATAGTCTTACACATTCTAGAACCAGCGATCTTCTGGGCTTTGGGAGCTACTATTAGGAAAAAAACCTGGAATATTGATGATTCTGGAAAGGGATCCAATAGGTATCACAAATGTTTTTTTTTAACAACTATTCAATGTATTTATCAAACACAGAATACGTTTAAGGCATATCCTCTACTTGCTTCATTACAGAGATAACCAACTCATTAAAGTCATGTGGGTTGTCAAGGAAGATGTGATGACCGGCATTCTCAATCACATGCAGCGATGGCGTCTCGACATTTGGGTTATGGGCGCGGATCTCTTGAATTGCCTCAAGACCACCCGTTGTATCCATCCAGTCATTCTGACCGTACATCCAAATAGTGTCACAAGAAATATCCTTGGCGCGATCCGCCAGCGGCCAGCGCGCATGCGCGCCGGGCGCAAGCAGATAGTTAAGCGCATACTCGCCAGATCCCGGGGCATTAAAGATAGTATACACATATTTGTGCAGCGCATCAGCTTGATCGCGCGGGAGGTTGGCAAAGCGTCGGGACGTCCAGCCAGAGACGACCCGGGGGCCGAGTGGACCCGTGCCGCGCACGAGAAAGAAGGGAGAGACATTTTGTTCCCACAGGTAGTTGAACCAGCCAGGAATTTCAACTGAAGTCTTGGGCACAGTAGGATTACCAGCAGCAGCAGCAGCTCTTTTCTCCTTGGCCGCCTGCTGCGCCGCGATCGAGAAGGGCGAGCGCGGCACGCCAGCGGGTGACACAAGCACGAGCTTCTTGATGTGACCCGGGTACTTCATAGCGTAGGCCGAAGCAAAGTATGCGCCCATCGAGTGGGCAACAAAAGTGAAGCGGTCAAGACCCTTGGCAATACGCCACTGCTCAAGTGAGTCGATAAAAAAATTCTCAGTCTCGCGGATCTTCTCGTAGGGGTCGGTGGCATTCACTTTAAACTTGGGTCGCGAAGAGCGACCGTAGCCGAGCAGGTCAAGCGCATGAAGGCGCCAGCCTGGCACAGACGAAAGCGCATTAAGGTTTTGGTAGAAGAAGGCAAGACCGGCGCCATATCCATGCAGGAGAACAAGATCGTTTGTAGCCTCCGCCGCCGTGGGCGAGATCTCAAACTCGTTGATCCAGTTACCCCCGCCAACGGGCACCTGCAGCGAGCGGGCCATACGCGTGGCATCGGGCTCCGGGTAAAAAGGCAGGAACGAGAGCACATCTTCCTCGGCCTGTTTGAGATCAGTACGCATAGTCCACTGTTTGTATGCCTCAGCGAGCGGCAACGGGAACGTGTCCGAGAAAAACTTGGTGAAGGGGATTCCGGTAGTCGGTGGGCTGGATTTGATGTCCTGCAAGTCTTGAAATGACTTGATGGCAGCGATTCGCGCTGCCTTCTTTTTGTGGAAAGCCTCTGTCATATTGTCGCTGACAGAAGCGAGCGACTGGCGCGCGTTATTGACAAAGTGAAGCGACTTGTCATTAGAAACATTATCGCGGCAATAAGATGTAGTCGCAAAACGGCGCCGCCGAGCAACGTTGTGTCTAGTGATGCTGTTGTAGGAGGAAGGGGAAGGGCTGGGTCTGCCAGTGGTTGAACAGCTACAGTGTCTGGTCAGAACAAACAGCTGCGGCGCCACGGTGGATGGCAGCGGCGCGGCAGCGTGAAACGTTGAGTGCAAAATTTTGAATGAAAAAAAATGTGATGCTGGCGTGCAAAAGCCGGGTCTTAGTAGAAACCGTTGTTGATGGGGGGGAGTTAAAGGAGACGAGAGAATGCTATTGGGCGGTTATTGGTTAACCGAGAAAATGAGACGAAAAAGAGAAGGTTGAAATTTGAAAGTCCCAACTAAAAAAAAAAAGTCTATAAAGTAATCAGATCAGTTGTCTTTTATTTATTTTTTTTTTTTTTTATTCTTTTATTGTGTACCGAATATTGGTAAATATATATTTATATGCGTAATATTTATGGTCAGTGTCGGAAAATACGTGTATAAAAAAGAAATGGATTTGTGTAGGTCAAACTGACAAGTGTAAACATCAAATGAGAGGAGCTTGGCCAGTATTTATATTTCTACACTAAAATACCGTCGCCACGCGCAGAAAAGGTTTGCCATCAGTCTATACCAGAAGCCTATGATGGTTTCAGTTTGCCTTATCATCATCTAAACTATTTTTGTCGGTGTTCTTGTTGTGCTTATTGTAGACGCCGTGAAGGTCTCCCAGTTTTTCATTTGCCAGGCCAAATTCCCTGAAATAGCGACGATGCGCCGCAGACTATACTCAGATTGGGGCAAACCTGGGGAATCAGGCAAGCAGCTTTAGGTAAATTTTCTTCAAACAAACAGCCCAATAAGACTATGACATAAGCACACACCGCATATTTTGATATATTTTTTTTGGGACCGCTTCAGGGGGTGAGGTTGAATGTTCCTCGAGCTCCTCCTAAACCTGAAGTTTCACATGAGCAGCAACATCGAAAGCTGAGGAGGAGTTGGTGATCCCATGACCTCTTCTACTATGGCGGGCACAAAAGCATCGTCAAACTACATATTTGAACTTTTCCTGTAGACTCTCTAGCAGTTTGACCTTCAATAAACAGCGGGGTCAACAAAGTTCCCACCTTTGTTGGCGACACCCAACGAACTGATCAAGTGATCTGGTAAGAAGTGGCAAGCCGCGTTACTTTACACATGACACTTGAGCTTTATGACCTTTATAAGTTTTATATCACTTGTTGAGGCTAAACTTTGTTGGGAATGTTGCTGTGGCAACGCAGTGTTTACACTCTAATTTTTTATTTGCAATGATTGGTCGGTTAACTATTGACTAAGCTTTATTTTTGTTCTCCAACATATTGCCTTAGCACTTACACTCTGCAGCAAAAAAAACCAGTCCCCTTAGAGACGCTTTTTTGCTGCTGACATTATCGAGGCCTAATAGAACAGAAACAAAAATGGCTGATCAGAAAGTTGGAAACATGAATCATTAGACTTGTGAATTGCTTTATATAATCACCTACAGTCACTTCTTTTTCTTCGATATATACTCGAATAATAATTAAAAAAAAAAAAAAAAAGAAGAAAATAGCAGTAGCGTTAAATACCTCTACAACCGTTAAATTAAAGCTGACTACTCTGAACTGAACTGGTCTTTCCTAATCAGTTCTGCAAGATTCCCTTTAAAAAGGAATCTTGCAGAACTTGACAATTCTGAACTAAATGAATAGTCAAGTTTAAATAAAGCGCAGCTACCTGTAGTTTAAATATAGATCCTACTTTTTACAATTTTGAACAATATACCTCCTAGTTGCCATCATCAATTGGTAGCTTTATATTATTGCAACCAACAGCTGGAAAAGTAAGCAGATGGAATTTAAACATGATTGTTCAAGGACTCACGCCAGAAACACTCTGGCCTATATACAGCCAGAAATTTCTTTCTCTCTCTTTAACTGCCAAATGCAAAAACCCCAAAAAATTACAGCAGCCCTTCTCTAATATACTCTAAGCAATTAAGGCGTTGTTATTAACCAATAAGTCGATTAGCCACTGCAGCGCTACTAGCAGCCTCTTGAATCGGCCTGCTGGATATTACTAGCCTTCTCCTGGGTCTGGATGCATCTGATGCCTGTGTTGACTCGTTTCCTTGATGCAGTTCTGCACTGTTTTTTTGTTTTTTTTTTCTGCCCAGACCATCTTTTTGTGAGTAAGATGCCATTGGGGGTCTCCCACAACAGCAATGACAGCATTACAGTGGAAGGTTGGTTTTAGACATGGGTTTTAAAAAGATTTGTAGTAGTTTCTAAAGCGATGAAAAAGCGGTAAAGTATGTAGTGGCTGGCTTGGAAAAAAAAAGGAATTTTTGGAATCTGATGGCTTTTGTAGGTCCATTGCCAATGCTGGTGTATATTGTGCAGATGATAATATATAATAATACGGATTATAGTAGTTTGCATGAGAACAATTATTATTATTATGATTATTATTATTATGATTATTATTATGATTATTATTATTATGATTATTATTATGATTATTATTATGATTATTATTATGATTATTATTAGTATGATTATTATTAGTATGATTATTATTAGTATGCATAACCCAAACCCACATTATCAAAACAAACAAACTCTTCTATCACGAGGGCTTTCCTCACCTTCGCCATCCTCCACGACCACTCCAAAGGTTTTTACCAAAGGTTTTTACGGGCTCACTATATCCCCTCATTCATAACCTTGAATATCACCGACATGCCACAATCGTCTGCTGTCAACGAGCTGCTGACGAAGGCCACGACTCTCAAGCGTGCTACCACGGAGAATTGGGACGCTGACTTTGAGGATGAGGCTGACAACCTCTTTCGCTCCTCGATATCTTCCACCAACTCCAGGACTAACGACCAGGAGTTACTGCTCCAGCCCCAACCGCATTTTGTTTACTCAAACCGCCGGAATGCTATTTCTACTGAAGATTTTTTAAGCACATTTAAGGAGGACGACGAAGACGACGACTTTGATTTCAACAACAGCGAGTCCAAAAAGTTGCTCGCCAGCAAACTCAACAAGCTTTCTATTCGCCGCAAAAGCACCAGCCATAATAGCAACATTGATGATGCTGAGCGGTCCAGTACCCTGAAACGGGGTGACCCTCTCCACTCGACTCTGCAGGATCTTAACAACTGGTCTGAAGAGTTTGGCGAAGCCAACATGAAAACGCCGCAACCTTTCTCAAAGCGCCAGTCATCTGTCAGCCACACAAGCAACCACAATTACCGCACCACCGGCTCTAGTTTGGATTTTGACTATAACAACGACATTTCAACGATAAAGGCCGCCAAGCAAGCGCTCAACCTTAGGCGCAACGACAGCATTATTAAGGGCACGTTTTTTGACCCGCCCAGCTCCCACCACACGCCTTCAGCCTCTCCCAAGAAATACAAGTCGCTAAAACGGAAAAAGAAAACTGAGGCCGAGTTGCGCGAAGAAAATGAATTTGCGCACGGTTTTGACGGCGATGCGTTTAGCCAAATTAACGCACAACCACTGCAAAAGTTCAAAACGGGCTCGCGAACCAGCAGTCGCACAGTGCTCGAAGAAGAGCTCCCTGAGGAACTCTGGGGTGAGGAGTCTGTCAGTAATGTGACCAATAACCCCAACACATCGCTCTTTTCTGCACCATCAACGACGGAAAGTGAAATGTCCGAAGATTTTTTAGAAGGTGTAGTGCTTCCGGCTGGTGAAAAGATTGATTTTGGTAGTCGTCTTGAGAAGCAGCAACACGCGATACAGGAGCGCGAAAAGTTTAACTCCATCACCAGCGATACCCTCAATATGCACTCAGGCAAGTTCGACAGCGTGGGTAGTAACGAGTCTAGATATTCTTTTGACGATAAGGACGACTTTTTAGAAGGGTTTGAGCTTAAGACGGGCGACTTGCTAAAATATCAGTCGGTGCCGCATAGAAACATACAATTTAACAAGTCATCACCCAAGCGAGTGGGATTTAATCACGCACTTGCAACCCCGTCGTCAACTATTCACTCATCCCCCATAGTGCGCAATGTCAACAAAGTTCCCATGCGTCCTCCCAGCACCATTAAAAATGATAAGGTACGCACGAAAATGTCACTGCCGTCATTCCCGGCAAAGCACTCTTTCTCCGGCAGTAGTATGGCATTGCTACCGACGCCTATGCCGGAGTCATCTAACGAAGCATGCGAGCTCGTACGTGAGCGCCAGCTAAAGATGCGTCGCCAGCAACAGCAGATGAAGCAGCAACAGCAGCTGCGGCGCGTCACGTCTGCCCAGTTCCGCACCCAGCGCAACAGCATTAATAGCATCAGCGAGATCTCGTCAACGCCTAAGCATCGGACCCAGCGCTTTTCCAAAGCCCGGACTGGCAAGGTTCTTGGTGACGGCAGCGAACTTGACTTATTTGACGACCTGCCGACAAGCGCGTCGCAAGAAATGTCGTTCACAACTAAGCGCAAGCCGCGCAAGCCGCTCGAGGCATACATGGAAAAGCCACTTAAGCAGCGCCAGACTCGCCCCAACAAACCGACGCGACTAGGCAAGAGCGCCACTCAAACGCACCACAAGACTCCCTCGAAACTGGGGTTGATTCAACGACTTGGATCCCCCGTGGTTGTCAAGGGTTATAGTGGTAACATGCGGTTTAACCTCGAAACCTGTATCTGGGAGGGAAATAATGAGGACCTCAAGCGTTTTGATTCAGCAAGTGGGAAAAAGACGCAGCCAGGTCTGATTGCGTACATTTCGAATAAGGGAATCCAAATTGTCGGTGACATGGTGTTTGACCCTGCAAAGATGAAGTGGATTAACCTTAACTCGGATTCCGAGCAAGACTCGGATCCATTTGAAGGCATGGATGACCTTGATGTTACAATTGGCAATGTTGCTGTGCACTTTTCCAACGCGAGCCCGGGCCGAAATATCAGCATTAATAGCATTGCGCAACAACAGCTGCAACCCCAGCGCATGTACCGCGCTATTGGCGGGGGCACTCGCAACTACACGGACATGTCTTCAACTACCACACTTTCTAACGCTAGTAGCCTGGCTAACTCGACGGCGTCGACATCAGACGAATACGCCGTTGGCCGCGAGTTTGAACTTGGCCTCGATGTGCTCAAAAAATTCAAACACGAAGAGGCACGCTGGGAGCGCAAGGTACAAGGGTGGTTTCCGCCCGACGAGCAGTTTAACCGCGAATACTTGAGCGAGATCCGTAGCATGGTGATGAAGAAGGTGTAAAGGACCGTTGATCCTATCTACAAAGTGACCCTTTTAAGAGCAAGTGGAAATAAGTATACTAGATCCTCTTGCCAACGCCACGATAGGGCAGCGAATTTGATAAAAAAAAAAAAAAAAAAAAAAAAAGCAGAAACACGCTAGCAATTGTTTCCTTGGGATTTCTTTTATTTGGTTTTACTATTTTCATCATTACTATTATTCTTGTTTGTTATTGTTTATTATTATTATTATTATTATTATTATTATTATTATTATTATTATTA
>JAKUCA010000249.1:0-19530 GCA_030567025.1 Geotrichum europaeum
TATTTTCATTAAATTCTGTCGGGCTTATTTTTAGCGAATTTGTAAAATTAAAAAAAAAGCATCTGTCATAAAGTTATAAATTTAAAAACAAATAATAAAAAAAAAAAAAAAAAAAAAAAAAAAACCAAGTTTACAACTCTTTTGTCATTTATTCTGCACAGCAAAGTAAATCATGTAAAGAAATTAATGGTCAGATTAACAGCATAGCTTGTCAATTTCTTAGTGACTTGTCCTCCCATTGAGATACACAGACTACAGTAGTGATCTCGAAGAATTTTCCTTGATCCACAGGCTAAGTCCGTGGAGAATTCGGCGTCATTGAATGTCGAAACCCTAAGTACCTGTTGGGACAACTTTTTGATCAGCCTCGCCGAGACAAGGCTTCCAGAATTAGATGTCTTTTTTTTTATTTATAGTTTTTTTTTTTTTTTAACTTTTAGATATTGGGACAATAAACAAAATTATTACTATGAATTGCAATCATTACTGATTGGCCAAAGGAGTCGCTGATCTTGAAAAAAGCTGCCTTTCCTTTTGTTGTTGTTGTCGTTAACGACGTTACCAGCCGTGAGGCTTAGACTTCAAGGTTATTTCTTATCAACTATTTCCAAAATTAGGCACAACCATTACTGTAGCTAACTATTTTTTTTTTAGGTTGTGAATTGAATTTATTTCTGATGTCATAATAAACCCCCAAAGATCCTAATCCAACCAGAAGGACCCCCAACACTCGTGGTACAATTCGGCTTTGGTTACGCCAATGGCAAATGGTTTATTCATTTAGAATTGCGGGAATTTTACTTTTTTTTTATGTATAACGATTGGAGGATTTGTATTTAGGTGCGTTAGATTGAGTTTTTATTTTTATTTTTATTTTTATTTTTATTTTTATTTTTTATTGAAAATCAAAGTCAGAGTTTGGTATCCTGCATCTTGCCATGAGTCTTCAGTTAAATATAAGACAATGTCAGTCTTCATGAAAAAATCACAACTTATTATTTTCTTCAACTAGTTTGAAAACCTCTCTTTCCATTTTTTCCCATATATTACTGCCAATTTTTTACCACTACAATCAAGAAAGCAATGAAATTATCCAAGATAATCTTATCCATCGCTAGTCCCGCCCTCTGTGCCGCTGCTGCCAGCACTGATGGTAATGATAATGCAAACCAGGCCACCGCCGAGCCCATTCCCAACTTTGGTGGAGCCGACGCACCACCTCAAATCACAAGATCTGGTCCCTGGGTCCAGATTTTGGGCCCCGAGATCTACGAAACCGTTGCCAAGCCCGCTTGGCTCAAAGAGTGGTCGGAAATTGAATATTCTTATTTCCACCAATTCAAGTATGATTTGACCAAAATTGTGGGTGGTGCCAACCTAACGGAAACAGCCATGCGCTGGGCCTACTCGGTCATGACTGGTATGATCTACGTGGATCTTTCTAGCGAGGAAACAGCTAGGTTTAAGGAAGAAGAGGCCAATGAGATCGAAATGAAGTACTTGTGGGCCACGGGCCTTACCTATGAGGACTGGTGCTTTGATCGACTAGAACCTCTTTGTGCAAAATTGAAAAAACAAAAAAATGAGCAGCCCTCGCCGGATGCCTGTGTTTTTAAAAATCAGCGTAACGCTGTTTTTACTTTTATTGACATTTTGCACAGTCGGCCTGAAGGTATCACGGATGCCACGACACAAGAGTTTATAACTTACCTTTTGGAATACAAAACTAAAGCCTAGTCCTCATCTTTTTTTTTTATCAGAAGCCAACAACAGACTTGCAACAGTCACCGAGCTTCGCGGCACTTTACCAAAAGTGTTTTAAATTGCCTGTCCAATATTCACCATATTTGAACACTGGTCTTTTGTTTATATTATCGAAAATAAATTGAAAAAAAAAAAAAAATCTATATCTAGATTGGTATCAAAAAAAAAAAAAAAAAAATAGTCAACCTCGATGTTACTTACATGTACTGTGATCCCTGAGATATGTACTCCAGACTTGTAGAAAAGACATCCTTTTTGAAAACTAAAGTTTTATAGCAAGATCTACCAAGTTTTATTATTCCATTTGAAATATATATCAGCCGTGTGTAATCACAGCACGGCAATTTTTGCATCCATCATTTTGACCCAGTTCCGAACCACCTCCTCGCCCTGGCCGGACTTATTGCGACGATTGACAATCTCTGCATGGGAGTGCAACCGTTTGAACTGGACCACGTGTTTCTCCCACTCAAGTTGGTTGAGATTGTCCACTATCTTGAATACAAGAGGGCTCAACTCGAGGTCTGAAAGATCAGGCGTGTCTACTACATTGCAGAGCGTTTTTTGGTAAGAGATGTCGCCATCTTTCGTATTATCGTCAGTTTTATCAGCATCTGATATTGACTCCTGCTCGGAGTTGCGGGTGCCAAAAAAATCGTCAACGGCGTGGCCGGTGATTTCAGCGACACCCTCGGAAATGGAGTCGCGCCGGCGCTTATGCTTGATCACATCAGTAGTCTTGGACTTGTTCTCTTTGTACTGCATCTCGTACACCCTAATCCGGCGGTAGCTGATCAGCGATGAAATAGAGCTGACAGGAATAAACACTGTGAGCAAAAGAGGACTAAAAAATATCAACGCGATACGAAACTGAAATTCTTCCCAGCGTATAATGTTTGATTTCGATTGGGTGTCTGGTACTTTGTAGGTGGACTTGAATAAATCGACCTCAGCGTATGTTTCAGTATATGAGGTCGTCACGAGTGACTCAAGCTCCTCATCACTGTTGGAGCCGTCAGACGTGGGTTCGAGATCTGGATGCGGCTTGTGGACAACGTGAGTAAAACCATGTTGCTTAAACGGGTCCCTCACCGAAATATACGACGTGTAGAAAGGGACCGTCCTGTCGTTTATTGTGTTTGAAAATAGCATTCTATGCTTAAAGGCCGCAAGAGCTTTGTAGAAAACACCATCAGGGTCAGCTAACTGCTCTAACACGGGTCGCGGATCCTTATTGTTTTCGCCAATAGGAACGGGCTGAAGAAAAAGGTCCATGCCAGACTGGCCGAGAATACTCTTGCCAATAGCATTAGAAACATTAGATCTTAGTGTGTTTTGGTGAAATGAGGTGCCAGCATGGGGAGAAGCAAACGTGGTGAAGACCACTGGCTCTAGTTTACCATCAGAATTGTCTGGTGTTTTCAGTAGCCCCTTTTGCAAAAGCAAACCAATCGCATATCTACTCCAGAGTCCACCTAGGGAGTAGCCAACAAAACTGATTTTGGTGTAGACCTTTTGTTTGCCATTGCTAGGTTGAGAATTAACTTTGATGAACTCCTCAATCTCTTCGACGATTCTCATTCCACCGACCTTGACACCGTCGTAAGAAGCAAACCCTTCATTGCTTTTGGGTACGAGCAGGTCAATGTGACTCTTGCCCGGTGGGTACTTGGCTTCAAGCGATTGCTTGATGCACTCCATATGGCTAGGATTTCCCCATAATCTGACAATGTAGTGTTAGCTAAGTATTGAAGCATTGTCTATGATTTAATTGTTTATTTCATCAGCAAGCCATTTACTAACCCATGAACAAGAACAAAAAGATGTTGTTCAGTCAAGTGATTACCCATTGCGTGTGTGTATGTGTGGGTTTTTTTTATTAAAATTGATTTATCTGCAATGAAACTGATTTAGAATTGTAATGAAAGATTAAAAACAAATGCAAAAGCAATGAAACAGTTTTGCAAATATGGTAGGGAAAATGAGTGCGTTTATAAATCTGTGATTTTTTTTTTTGTTCAAAGCGGACAACTTGACTGACGGAGTTAAATTGGCCGGAGTTGACCCATGAAGGAAGGTTTGTTAAAACCTTTCCGCAATCAAAAGCGTTTACCTGTCGAACAGCCAGTTGTGCCATCCGAGTCAGATACACAGTTTGTCATGCTAATCAGACAGTCTACCACCCATATCTAATTTAAAAAAAAAAAAAATCAGATCTCACGGCTAACTATTGTTTTTTTTTTTCCGTTTTTCTCAGATTTCTATCGGTTTTAAGAACGGAAGTCAGAAAGGGGTTTTTTTGGAAAGCAGCTTTTCAGGATCATGTGCGTCAGATACGCTTTACCACAAGCTTCTTTGCCATCACCAGTATAATTACATGCAACCCTGCAGAAATTTTAAAAAAATTGAAAGATCAGTTTCAGACACACATCCTCGACAATAGAGCATACTGTAAAAATAAGCTTTCTACGAAAATCAAATTAAAGTCAATACTAGAGGTGATAAGAAAAAAAAAAAAAAAAAAAAAGGGGGTTGATTCGGAAGAACTAAATAACATAAATTTTGACAGAAATTACATGTTAACTAGGGGTTTAGTCGAAGAGACCCATACCCATGTCCTCATCGGACTCCTCCTCCTCCTCCTCGGGAGCAGCCTCAGCGGCAGCAGAAGAAGAAGAAGCAGCAGCACCGGCAGCAGGAGCAGCAGCAGCGTAAGCCTCAGGGTTGGCAATACGGTCCTTAATAGACTCAGAGCCCTCGAAGGTGTACTCGGTGGCAATGGAAAGAGCAAGAACGTTCTTGTAGTGGTTGATGATGGAGTGGGAGACAGCAGGGAGAGTGGGGTAGCTGACGGCCAAAGAGATGGAGGCAATGGTCTTGAGGGCAGAGAGGAAGTTGCCAACAAGCTCATCATCAGTGATGTCAAGGATGGAAGGAGCAAAGACCTGACCCTGGTTGTAAACGTGCTCAACAGCAACACCGTAAGTGAAGGGAGAGATGTTAAGCATGTTAAGAAGGGTAGCCTCGGAGGGACCAACCTTTTCACCAGCCTTAACGACCTGGACGTCGTTGGTGATCTCAATGGTACCACGGGCAATCTTGGTGGGGACACCAAGGGCTTGGAAGAAAGAGGTCTTACCAGGCTCCATACCGGTGTTACCGGCAGGAACCCAAACGTCCTTGGGAGCAATGGCACCAGCACGAGCAGGAGCGGCAACCTTGTTCTCAAGGAGAACATCACGGATGGTCTTCAAGTCCTCGTTGGTGAAAACGAATCCAATGTTACCCTTGATCAAAGGAAGGAGGCGGTCAAGCTCGGGGATCTCAGAGACGTAAGTGCGGAAAGCACGTCTAACCATGGTGTTCTTACCCATGAGAACGACGGCTCTGCCACGGAGGGCCTTTCTGATCTCGTGCATCTGCTGGGAAGAGACATTGTCAACACCAACAAGGAAGATGCTCTGGTACTCCTCAAGAAGAGTGCGGAGCTTGGAGAAGTATTCGGTTTTCTTAGCGGAAGCGCCTCCCATTTCGACTATTTGTAAAGGTTAGGATAGGATATTTAAAGGGACTTCAAATAACAACGGATTGTTGATGAACTAAAAGAGAGAAGAAGAAAAAAATTTCAGGGAAAAAGATTCACATAGTTGCTTTGCAATGGTTAGTTTTTTTGTTTGTTTGTTTCGTCTAAATCTTCTCTGACTGATATTTACTGAGACCTAGATATACTGTTATAGCTTAATTTCCTATTGGGGAAGGGCAACATTCACGTTTGCTGTTATTATGTAATTTATTTTTTTTCCAGGTAAAGGCTAACTTTATGTAAGCCTTGATCAAAATCGAAAATTTACCCATCTATGTCATAAATCATAAACTGTATTTAAATTCAGATTTAGGTATTAAAATTACAAGTGGCAAGTACTAAGGCAGTAGTCAATATGATGATATCCAATAGTATGACGTCTCTGCTTTTGGCAATTTTAGCGCTTGCTATACTAACTGAAAGATCCTTTTTTTTTTTTCCCAGTGTTGGCTATTAGACAAGTAGCGTTAATATATATATATATATTTTTTTTTTTCATTGCTTTATTAGATTCGCAAAAGCTGCAAAGATGGATTAACGTCTATTTAAATGTAAGTATATAGAGGGACTCGATTATGGCCCTCTCGATATAAAGACTCTAATAATGCAAAAAGGATGAAAAAAAAAAAAAAAAAGTTATATATGTATATAAAAAAAAAATTGAAATAAAATAGAAAAAAAAAAAACCGTTGTAAATCATACAGTCATCACAAGTTAATAATAAGTGTTATGGCCTCGTTGTGGGACACGCAGGGTGGTTCAGAAGGGATCACCTTTTTGCCTCTCTTTGAACGGCCCGAGGGCTGAATATCTTCCTGGGGCTGGGGCTCATCAAGGCGCTTCTCGCGGCGAACCTCAGGGTCGCAAAGCGCAAAGTATAAGCAAAGACTCAAAAAAGCATCGTTGCCAGCATTATGCATTAGAGCGTGGGGGATTTCAAAAAATTCAAGAAGTTTTTCAAGCGATCCAAATCCCTCCTTCCGGGTCATACGCCACATGGAAGATGTGTCTAAGACATGGTGCTTGGGAACGCAAAAGCCCTCCTTTATAAGTACGCTAATATCGCCGTCGACACCGTGGCCAACAATGACCATGTTGTCGTCTTTGGCAAGCGTACCCAGAATAGTGTTGACCGCTGTTTTACAGTCCTCCATAGCCATGATTACTGATTCGCCGTAGCTAAAATTGTACATGTTGTTAGGAACAAACCGGCCATTAACTTTGCGTTTGTTCTCTTTAACAATAAAATGACAGCACTTGATTTTGGGTAAAATTGGATTGGGTTGATTCTTGGGTATTCCTGTAGGATCGTATACTGCAATGCCAATTTCGGTAAGGTAGTTGTTATTAAATTCGAAAAGCTCAAGGTCGATTGCAACAAACACCTTTGATCTATCCAATAGCCAATTGATACCATTTGCAAGCATAGATTTCTTAGGGATACGAAGCGTTAGCCCTGTATGCACAGGCTGCGGTTCCTTGAAAAGTTGAGGAAATGCAGTCGTAGGTGTAGAAGGCCGGCTCTCCTCGATACTGTCAGAGAAAATATAAATAGGCGTAGACGGTCGTGAGTCCACTGGTCTTGAGCCTGAATCAGCTTCAGAACTGTTACTACTATTTGTCACTACAAGATCTGACTTTGGCGGCGAGTCGGTTTTTTGTGTTGTGTCTTGGCTCTTGTTGTCCTTCTTGCGTTGTCTTCGCCGAGTTTTCTGTGGAACTGTATCTGGGCCCGGAGGTTTACCAGATTTAGATTTTCGTCGTCTTCGGGGGTTCTTTAGTGCGGCAGGGCCGGTCGGTATGCTATCATTTGCAGTGTTATTTCCAGAGTTAGACTTGGGCCTCTCGGCTTCATTTTCGTTGACAGTGAGTTTGTCGAAGGACTCGATAGGGCCAGCTGGCGCCAGTAATTCATCTCCTACAAAAGTCATAAAAAGCAGTGCTGAATGAGTATGTGATGCTGGAGAGTGAGTGGTCAGCCAGTTGTTCCACTTGTGCTCGTATTATCAGCAGTGGTAGGTTGAAAGGTAAGAAAAGTCAGCGTATTTTTGGTGTCGAGAATTTAAAGGTTTGCATCCAGTGATTCATCCAGGTTCTGACGATAATCGCAAAATAGTGGGAAAAGCGGGATAAAATAAGCCAGAAATGCAAAATATCAAAGATCGGACAGATCTCTGTCAATACCGAGGATTATCAGCAGAGTGTCAGCAGCCGGTGATGGCAATATGCAAGGTTGAAGATGAGAGAGGAAATAACAAAAAGTTTTCTTGTTGGTGAGTTGGCGAGGTTTCCAATGTTGGTCACTTTGCGCTCGATTTTTTTTTTTTTTTTTTTGAGCCTTTTTGGTAACTCACTTTACCTTTTGTTGGAAATTCCTCGCGTCTCTTCAAAAAAAAAAAGTTCTCAGATCTTAGATCTCTCTTCTCTCTTTCTCCCCCACGTAAACACGGCAACGCGTCACATTAATCAGCCAGGTTTTTTTTTTTTTTTTTTTCACAATACTCACGCCGTCTTTTCTAATGACAATTATGCCCAAGCTCAAAACTATTTTACTTCCAAAGAAGACCGCGTCCAGCAGTTATGAAATAGTCACTCTTGCACACCCCCGGACGCACACTCCGACGCGTTACCTTGAGATCGAGTCACAAGCCGGGAGCGCTGAGCCCACTAAGCTATTTGAATTAACAGAAGTTTCGGGTGACTGGCAAGAAGCAAATGGTGGTAAACCCCGGCCCTCACCAGACGATTCAGCCAGGTCCAAGGCACATTCATTTCTTTTTACATCGGCAACCGAAGACAAAACCGATGGCTTTGTAGTCGAGGAAGCAAAAATTACCATTTCAACCCCAATCTCACTAATTTATTTCGCGCTGGACGTGTTGTTTGACTTGAAAGATAAAGCTCTTCCGCTTGACAGTATACATGATTTGCTTGAATCGACAAAATATACCCCGGCAGGTTGTTCAGTCTCGATCCCTTACAAAGAGTTTGAGGCCGTTATTCAACCATTCTGCGACTGCTTAAATGGTCAGTTCTACAAACTCTCTCTGGAAAAACTATTTGCCCATCTCAACCGAATTGTAGCAAGGATTATTGACAATAATGGAATCCCTGGTGATATTTACAAGAGGCTTGTGGTGGACCAGCTAACCCCACCAAGTTCGGAGTCACTGACAGCAGAGATCCCTCAAGATATTATTGATCTGGCTGTAAAACAAGCGGCAATTTCACTTGTCTGTTCAAATATTCCTGTTGATCTTAGCATTTTGTTTTTTGAGACGCATGACTTTTCAAAGTTGACCGAATATATCAATACTATCAAAAAACAAAAGGAAGCAGCAATTATGCAGCAGCAGGCATTGCAACAACAGATTTCATCGCGCAAGCGCGGCGGAGCAGGTGTCGATGACATGCTGAACGACGCGAAGAAAGCCAAACCTGTCAAAACGCGGAGTCAAAAGATGCTTGAGAAGGTTGACAAGAGCTCAATGAAAAGCATATCCAGTTTCTTCAAGCCCGCGCCAAAAAAATAATTAGTCCATTTTCATTACTATCATTTACCTATAAATTCTTCCGTTTTTTTTGTTTTTTTTTGGATGGATAGATTTAAAACCGACAAAAGAAAAAAAATTATTCATGTTATATTTATTAACAGCATCCATACAAAATAACAGTACATTAACGTCCCCACAGACCCTTCAAAAACCCTCTCTTACCGCCCTTGGTATCCAAAGACTCGGAAGCAGTTGCGTTGTCTCTAGACAAAACAGAGCTCTTGGAATCGTGATCGTAGTCAATGTAGTTGAATGCAATATCAAAAAATACAGGCTTCACGAATACAGGCTCAAGCTTCTGGTCAAAATTGACAAGGTTCTTGACGATTTCGTCTACCGTCAGGTTGTTCGGGTAGGTCTTGATAGAGTCAACAACAGCGGGGATGTCCGTAGAGATATTGCCAGTGTTGTCAAGCTTAATCTGCTCAGCAGTCAGCACGGCTTGCAGCTGAAGAGTTCTAATGTTGATACGAGAAACCGCCGCATTAAGCTGCTCCTTGTTAAGAACGCCCTGAGGAAACTCCACCAAAGCGTCAAGCTTGGGTAGTGAGGTCAAAACTCCCAATGCCTTTTGGTACAGAGCCAAAGCCTGTTTGTTCTCACCGGCCAAAAAGTATGTCTGACCAATAAGCTCAATGCGTTTGGCTTTGTAGTAAGAGTCAAGGCTGGTGAGAGACTGAAGAAGCTCCTCATCACTGTAAATACCGGGGAGTTCTAATAGCTGATTTGTGCTTTGTAAAATGGTATCATAGATTCTGACCAAATCATGGGACTTGTCAAAAACCTTGCGATTAATCTTGCCATCCGTCTGCTCCTTCTTCTTGGTAGTATCAACCTGACTTAACAGAATGGTGTCTCTTTGAATTCTTCTTAAAAGCAAACTGTAGCCAGCAAATGTTGAAATAATGTATTGATCCTGAATTGACTGATCATGAGAGCTGTTGGAAGACTCATGTCTCTTGATGTTATCCTTGACCAAATCCTGAGCATCCTGCCATGATTGAAGAACACTATCAAATAAAGAAATTGAAGCACCAGCAGATTCAGTTGAGCTAATTTTAGCCTCCAGCTCAGAATCCTTCTTGACAGTCTCAAAGAGAGCAGCAGCAACATCGTCGTCCGTGATCTTGGCCGTGTGCTTGCGCCATGTAACAACTTCTAATCTGTTGTTCTCGCTGGGGTTAAGAGATTCAATAGAAAGAACAGAGGAATCAATTTTCTGGACAATGGCAATGGCTGGGTGAGTGTCATGCTGATCCAAAGCAGCTTTCTTAGCAATGTTGTCAACTCTCAGAGGACGGACCTTTTCTAATTGAAAAACTGAGTAGGTGATGTGTTCATCTACAATGGTCGAAATTATGTCAAGAAGTTGCTCCTTGATACCAGTAGTAGTAGTCTTGTTGGCGATAGTAAAAAGTGAAGCCCGGGCGACAGAGTAGTTTTTAATACAGCTCTTCCAACGATGAATCACAAAGTCGCGGTGGCCTGAGATCAGAGCACTGTACGCGTACAGTTCCAATTTGGAAGCATCATCAAAGCCATCAAACTCCTCGGCCAACTTTACAGCATGAGCGGCATAGGTGATGGCCTTGGCAAGTTTAGATCTAATGTGATCCTTCTTGTTGCTGCCCTTGACGGCGGCTATGGACTCCTGAAGAGTGGTGGTGCGTAAAGCTTCAGCCCAAGCACGCTCAGCAAGAGTCAAATAAATTTTGAGCACGCCAGCATTCTTCTTAACATCCTCCAAAGTAATACCCTTACCAGATCGCTGGGGCTTCTTGCCCTTGACAGGTCGCTGGTGGAGATTGAATGATTTTCTTAGTCGTGCAAGCTTGTGAGTGGTGCGAATGCGGTATTGTCTGTAATCGTCCGCCCATTGCAACGGGAGCTCATTCCTGGCAAGAACAATCTCTTCCAAAGGATGTTCCATCGTGTAATATCAAGTGTGATAATCGAGTATCTGGGTATCTGCGCGCCGATACGGAAGAGAGTAATATATAGTATATGGCGACAATAGAAAAGGTGAAAAGTTTCTGGCCTTTTCTTTTCAGTTTTTTTTCTATTTTACACATCACAGGAAATTTGGTGGCATCAAACTGGAAGTTCACCCTTGCCCTGGTTTTCTTTTTTCTTTTCCCAGCCTTGCCCTTATAAAAGGATTCTAAAGCCCTGGGGTTTCTGATACGCTCTCACTAACAATAGGATCATGTTGGCAAATAAAAAAATAATTTACAGACATCAAATAAGCATCAGAAATAAGAAACTGAGTATAGGCTATCCAAAAACTCACTGGTTAGATCCCCATTTGCAATATTTGTCAAATCAGTGTTTGCCAAACTAGCATCATTGAGCATAGGTGCTTTTGGCGACGCAATATCGGTGTGATATTCAGTAGATTTGCTGTTAATTTTTTCACCGGTGCTAGCCATAGCGCAGCTGTAGTCCCAAGGTTGCAAAGGATTGGAACTATTAAATAACTTGTTGAAACGAATTTCACTGTCATTCGCGTTTAACTCCACCGTTAAACCCTTGTGAGACTTTCCAGAGTCAATACCAAAGGCACTGGTATAATCATTTCTCATTCTTCGTTTTTTCCTTTCTTCTCTAAGTTGGACTCGTTGTTGATGCGTAAGTCTGGAGAGCCTGTTGAGCTCGTCTAGAAGCATCCCCACCATAAAAGCGACAATCTTAAACTGCGAAAAAGTTTCACCGATCTCCTTAAATATATTTCCCGCGAGCTTTACAAGTCGGATTTGCTCGATGCGCTGATCTACTGTAAATGTGTCGTAGTGATCTAACAGAGCTAAGGAAAGGTAGATAGTTGCATTTAAGAAGTGGGACATAAAAACGTTACCGATGATCCAGTTGTAATTCTCTCTCACAAGCTGAGCTTCGTTTCCAAAGCACCACTCCATAAGATATATTAACCGAATTGATGCTGATAAGGCTTCTTCCCTGCTGCGGCGGTATTTGATGTTCACCATGCCCATCGCACCGTACTGACGATGCAAAGTTAGAATAAGGCGTATATAATCCACCTCATACCAAACACGTTGCAAAAGCAAATCCGGAGGGCATGAACGAGTGTCTGATTTCAAAACTGATGTAGACAAATATTCAGGAGCCTCAAGAAAAGTTTTCCTAATAAGTGCATGCATGTCGAGAGTTTTCTCAAATCCCATTTTCACAGCATGAGGGCCAACACTGGAGCTCAAATCAAGCACTAGGGCAGACCACTTCATGATCTTGTTTCTGCAAATGGTGAAGATCATGTCAGTACGATTCGTAAATGGAAAGGAAACAGCAGGAGTGATGTTTTCCGGTGTCAAATCATTGTCGTTAATATTGGCTGGAGGATCAACGTCCATTCCTGTTGGACTTATGATAGTAGGTAGGCCTTGAACCATCGACATGTGGGTGTCAAGGTACTGGACAACCATCCATACTTTTCTGCGTGATTCAGCCTCAAAAGATGACATGGCAAACCACTTGGGATCACGGTGTAAACCCATCGACTGAGAAATTCTGACCAAGATACCGACAGAAGGGCAAACAGTTTCGGGCCAGTCCCAAGCAGACCTCTGGGAAGCCTGTCCTAGAATCCACAAAATGATGGCTCGAACATTGTTAAGTCCAGGTTTCAATCCAATCTTGCCCCAGTAAGAGCAAACTTCAATACCAGACATCCAGGTCTTCCAGACCTTCTCTGGATTTCCATCACTTTGGAACACTTCAGGAACTTTATAACCGCAGTATGACTGCAACGCCAATATCATCATTCCCAAAAACATTGAAACCCAAATCAGCTCGCAAGAAGTGGGATTCTCCCAGAAATCATTATACTCTTTTTCAAAAGTTGGTCTGTGAATAATTTGAAAGCACGGACTGCAGAAGAGAAAGTATCGCTCAATCAATATATCACAGGTAGGTCGAGCGGGAATGGTGGCCAAAACATCAAGAGGTGACATACCTGAGGATCCTGGGTTCATGAAAGGAAAGTCAATAGGATCACGGGTTTGCTCTAGATCTTCTAAGTTTTGGCTCTCCATGCCAGTGTCTTCTGGATTCTCTGGGATCGAGCATCCTGTAGTAATTGACACCCTCTGCATCAGATCTTCAAGTATTTCCATTTCATTAAACAAGATCCCCCAGTGACTATCGCCATGATAAATAGATTTTCCTTTTTTGTCGAGCTTAAGCATACCGAGAACATCGCGTTGTTTGGGTGCTTCCTTTGAAAAACCAGTATTCAGAAACTTAGGGGAACTCTCTGATTCTGTATTCCGTGAAAGTGGTGAGCTATCGGTTGATGGCGTAGTATCCGTTGAATTTGCCTTCGAAGAAGGAGTGTCAGATGAAACAGACTGTGTTTTATCATTCGGTTGGTTCTTTTCCATCATCATGCTCAATACCAGCTTTTCCATTTTATCTAGTCGTTTCTTCAATTCAGTAGCTTCAGATGATAAGCTTTTCTCTGCATCAACACTATTGATAAATTTCCTGTTCTTGTTCTGTTCTGAAAAGTCGGAAAACGTCACGGACGTTTGCGGTGGTCGTTGTTTTGAATTCCGGTGGCTAGAAAATGACATTGTACGGGAAATGGTCTGTGCTTTTGGGTCTCCTGGCGAGACTTGAAGGGAAGGAGACACTTCGCTTCTATTTGTTTGCATTTCTGTCGGAGAAACCTTTACGTGAAGAGGTGGTGAGTCGTCAGGATCATTAGCATAAGAACAAGTAGATTCGATTTTTCGTTTGACACAGTTGGAACATGGATGTTGGCGGTCGCACTTCAGCTTTCGTCTGCGACAGAATGAACAATTTTTTGGCCGTCTTTTACGTTTTTTTATTCCAGAATTTTCTGTGCTCGTGGGCTCTGTGAAGTATTCTTGCGTGAGTGTGCTCTGGACTCCTTCAAGGTTCATACCCACATTAGTGTTCAAGCCATCGTTAAGCATTGTTTGATCTTGGACTTGCGTAGAAATTGGTTGAGTAAACCCGGTCTGGATGTCACCAGCAAACATTCCAGAATTTATCGTGTTCACCAGATTCTGGTCTGGTATCATAAAGTTGAAGAGGGATTTCCCACTTTGAGATGAAAACCCTCCGTTGTAAGGCAAATCCATCGCTGTTTAGATTATTTTTGCTCTTGGCTAAGGGAAATCAAGATGCGTACAAGCGTCTTAAGTATGGTAGCTTTTGAGCCTAGCAGACCGTTAATTCCGTTCAAATAAAATTGCTTTATGAGCTTTCAGAAAGCTGAAAATCGTGGTGGCAAAACGCGTGTGCAAGAAGTTGTTTAAGGGAAAAAAAAGTTCAAAAAATCTGAAATCGAGAATTATTTTAGTGTCAGAAAAGTAGGTAATTAAGTTGGTGTTGCAACAGAAAAAAAAAAAAAAAAACTAAACCTACTAAACGGAGGCTAAAAATGAAGGGCTGGCTGAGTTGCAGTCTAAACCATACGCCAAACATAACTTGAAAAACGTGCTGATATAGATTATGGTTTTTCAAAGACCTGGTAATTAGCTCTTTTTTCATTAAGAAAAATGTTAGAGTGATCTTGGTTCGCAATGCCTCCAACTGGACTACAGATTGGGCTATTCAATTGAAAGATTTCAAGGATACAAATAACGGAAAGGCTAAGTAGCCGAAACCAGATTTTAATTTTACTGCCAGCCCTAATGTAGTCTCATTTTCTTTTTTTTTTCAAGCATAGTCCTTCAAGGGCTCTTAAAACTAATATACAATTGAATACAATACTTATAAAGTCCAAATGGGATAAATATACAAAACAAATGAACTCCTAATACGTGAGTTAGATTTTTTACTCGATATCGCCGTAGAGCTCGGCGATGTCATTAGAAGCTGTCTTAAGAGCCTCTTCGTCCGCTAACTCCTGGATCTTTTGAGCGTTGGCCTCGATTGCGGGAATTATGGGCAATGTAGAACCAGTACCATTTTCCTTGATAGCAACAGCCCCCTTGGCCTTCTTCTTACCTCCTTGGAAGTTTTCCCTGACCCTTAGGTAGTGCTTGAGTTCCTCAGCGCTAACGGAAGGAATAAGCTCTCTCAGAGACTTATCAAAATCAGCTTCAGTCACCAGAACATCAGTATCGGCATCTGTTGCAACATTCTCGAACCACCATCTAATCGAAATTTGCTTCGCATCGGGAGACTTCTCCTTTAGCTTGAGGTTATACTGACGAATCTTCTCATCGACCTCGTTGGCAGTTCTGGTCATGGCGTTCAGCATGGCATCTGAACACATGGCATAAAAGTCAGCACCAGTGTATGTAAAGGGACACTTTTTAGATATCTGTTCTAAAGAAACAGTAGGGTGTAGCTGGAATTTTCTAGTCAAAGCTTCCAAAATTGTTTGTTGCTTTTCATGAGTGTCGGAAATACCTAGATACAGCATTTTGTCAAATCTACCGGGACGAAGTAAAGCTTCGTCAAGTAGATCAGGTCTGTTAGTAGCGCCAACAACAAACACACCTTCACCTCCAGAGCCGCTCATGCCATCAAGTTCAGCAAGCAGTTGAGAAACAATTCTATCCATGACACCGCCTGAATCGCCTTGGTTACCACGCTTGGGCGCGACGGAATCCAATTCATCAAAGAAAACAACACAAGGACGGGCATCTCTGGCTTTCTGGAACACCTTTCGTACATTGGCTTCCGACTCACCAATGTACATGTTCAAAAGCTCGGGGCCTTTGACAGAAAAGAAGTTGAGCGAGAAAGTAGTAGCAATTGCTTTGGCAAGAAGAGTTTTGCCAGTACCAGGGGGTCCGTAGAATAGGATACCACTTCGTTTTTTCATGCCACTACTAAACAGGTGAGGGTATTTCAAAGGCATTTCAATAGTATCAAGAATCTCTTTCTTGACACCCTCAAGACCACCTACATCCTCCCAGCTGACATTAGGAATGCGGGGAGCACCAATAGAATCACTGTACTTCTGTCTTGCCTCACTAATAGCCTGTTCAAAATCTTCAGGAGTTATTTTGATAATGCCACCAGATGTCAAAATCAGGTCTCTTATAGAGATAGAATGATTCTTTTTAGCATAGTTTTCAAATCTAGCAAGTGCTTTTTGCTTACTGGTTTGCACGATCGATACCATATCAGGAGGAGTAAGACCAGCAGATTGCAATGCCAAAGTTTCCAGAGACACATCGCCTCTCAACGCGTAGGAAAAATGTAAGCGAGATTTGCCAAATATCTTAGAGGTGGTTTGTCTAGCCAGCTTGTTGTGGCATAGTTGATTAAAAATCTCCTTTCTCTCAGCTTCAGAAGGAACGCCAATCTCAATTTCAAATTTAAACTTGGCTCTCACAGACTCTGACAACTTGTCAACGTCAGCAACAGTAGCGACTATTACCAGGTTTTCCTTAGAAGAAAACTCGTTGATAATATCCAATAGATTGGAAGTAATTCCAGCACCTTCCTTGCCATCTTGTTCGGACTTCTTGGCTAAGGCATCAAGGTGTTTAATAAAAACTAAGCAGGGACTGATCTGAGTTGCCCTTGCTAGTCGACCGCGCAAAATGCCAATGGTTTTAGGGTCAGTATCTCCTAAAATACTGTAACCACTAACCTCAAAAACATGAATTCCCATTTGGGAAGCCACGCTTTGAATGACGCTCACCTTACCAGCTCCGCGCTTGGAAGAGTGCACGAGAATAGTAGTATTAAGTGATGCGCCCAAAGATGAGAAACTTGCAGACAGGTACTGTTTAAGTTTGGCGGCATAAATGAAGTTTGGAGTGTGAGCAAATCCGGCTTCATAAGAAGGGAATGTTGGTAGTGACAAAAACTCCTTCCAGGGGAGAGCAGATGTAATGCAGGAACCTCTGACAATTCCAGACTGAATCATCCGGGTTTGAGACGAATCGATAATGAAATCATCTTCAGAGCCCTCTTCTAGTTGATTGAGAGCTGTGATTTTAAACCAGGCAATGTCATTGGGTTTTCCCATTGGCAGAGTACCTTCTTCAAAAGAATCATCTCCGCCAATAGAATACATGGATCTCGCAAGAATAGTGTCAATAGGTACTGCAATCAGATCACCGTTTCTCACAATTCTGTTGCAAGACTCAAAATAAGTTCTGAGACCTGATAAAAAAGCAAGTTGAAGAGTTTTATCTGTAGTGACAACTGAAGCAAGTCTAGAAATTGTGACTTCTTTGGCAACCTTGACATATTGTGTGAAATCATGAGTATCTTTACTCTCACGTGGAAGCGTGACATCAATAATTGACGGGTTTCCCAAATTAAAGATAAAAAAGGGAGATAGATAAATAGTGTCATTCTCCAAAGCTCTTGGTTCAGGATAAGAAAATAACCTGATGTGTCTTTGAATACCAGATTCAGTCGTGAGAAGAACCTAGATTGATCATGTTAGTGGAAAAAAATAAAAATGAGATACAGAGATTTATCACATACAACATCGCCAGAAAAGCATCCAATGCTAGCAAGTTGTTCAAACCCAACAAAGCCTCGAGATTCAGGGTCATCCTTCAGTTCGGGGGACGGAACAATTCGGGAAGTTAAAACAGGCTCTTCAAGGCCTTTGACTCTCAATGTAACAGGGATGTTTTGATCATCGGCATTCAGATTGTTATTAAAAGAAATATATTTTTCAATCTCAACTTCAAGATCTTCGAATGGCTCATTGATGGGGGTAATCTGATTGTGTTGGTTTGAATGATGGTCTTTAACAATAACCAATTTTGTCTTTTTGGTCAGAATACCCTGATCCACAGGCTCACACAGTTTATAAATTCCTCTCAGAATTGGACAGTACTCTCCCTGGCGGATGATTTTGGTATCCAGACTGTTGAGAAGCTGCAACATCAATTCATCATGACCTATCGAGCTAAATGTGTGATAAATCTCAGCAGGGCATACTACCAAGAGTTGGTCGAGTAGAGTAGGAGAAACAGCCTGTATTATGACTCTGCTGTTTACTGGTGGTCCACCGATTAACTTATTCTTATTTGAGAGCAAGGATATTTGGTCAGTATGGTGATTTGGGCTCAAATCAACTTGGTATAATGTCCATTTTCTTGATAAAGATTGATTTTGATTAATTCCGTGAATGACGACGAAGAGATCATCTTCTAACGGGTCTTTCTCTAAAGTTGGAAAGAGGGAATTGAGCAGATCTGGCGAGAGCGAGATAACATTTTCAGAAATGTCGTCGCTGTATAGCACTGTGGCACTGACCTGTCGGGTACTGACTGAAGATGTTGAGCTGTTATTGAGTAGCATGCTCGACGAAACGCTTTGCAGAGGGGAAGTAGAAGAGTTTGAGATGAGAGCAGGCATGTTTTCAGATTTCTTTGTGTGAAAAGCTGGTGGTTTAACTGAATCTAATTTGGCGGGCAGTTGATTGAGAGTTGATCAAATGAAAGGCTGGAGATCAAACCGACAGAAAAAGAGTAAAGATGTAGAGGTTGATATAGCCGGGGGAAAAAAAACGAAAGAAGAGAAAAGATCAATTTTTGTAAAAAGAGACGATTTATAAATTTAATTTTATTGATGATGATGAATATGGTTGGAATCAAGAATGGCAGTTTGTGGGGGAGACTGGAGAAAACGAAAAAAGAAAAAGATGTACCTCGGCTAGTTTTTTAATCATACATTGAAATAAAGTCCTCTCGAATCATTTTATCAATTAATACATATTTCTTTTTTCATTTGAACACATCCATTTCATTTGAACACATCCATTTAATTCAGTTTTATTTCTGCTTTTTCTTTCGTTTTAGGGGGGAAAATTAAAGCAGAAAGTCTCTGATACATGTCGACACTTAGAAAGATAGGAATAATTAAAGTGGGGAGGTAAAAGCTAAAGAGTTTGGTGAAATCTGATTGGGGCACATCCAAATAGAAGAGCTCAACCAAGCATGCAAATGTGGTTACAGCCGCCTCGACTCCATAGATCAGTGAAGGAAGATAGATCTTTTTGTCTCCTATATTAAGAATTTTTGTTAGCTAACGAACTAGTTCAGGACAAACGAGAACTCACCTTTGAAAAAGTAGTATGTTCCAGCGACAAAAAAAGGGATTTGGAAAAGAATCTCAAGCCAGACAAAGCCTACAAGCCAAGGCTGTGGGTTAGCCACCAAGAGATCATTGTTAGATTCAACGTGAAATATCTTGAGTTTTGTTTGAATAGGAAAAAGATACTGCTCCGGGAGAGCAATGGTACAATCAATCAACACAGTGATAAAGAAATGTTGAAAACTAGAGTGATTAAAAAGTGTTAGACATTTAATTCATTAGTAAAAGTTCATGTTCCTCCATACAAATACAAAGAGTAAAACAGATCTCTTTTTCTACCCCAAATTGATTTCGCCATTGTGCTTTTTTGATCGCCGTTTGAATGATCTTGATTTTGTGTTGAAAAATAGAATGGTACGAGCGAAGGGGTTTTATTTTGTTTTTTGTTCTTTTGTTTTTTGTTTTTGTTTTATCAAGCCTGAACCTAGATGATGGGCATTTGGGTGGATATGAAGTAACGAACTATAATCCTTAGATTCATACTGATATGTAACTACGCACATTTGTATTTGAACTAGACTCTGAGCAACTCAGAACAGCCTAGTCCTTCAAGCCTCCGGG
>JAKUCA010000250.1:0-19474 GCA_030567025.1 Geotrichum europaeum
TTATTATTATTATTATTATTATTATTATTATTATTATTATTATTATTATTACAAAAGAGTGATCAAGCTCTAATCTCAATTGACCAAAAAAAAAAAAATCATATCATATATAGACCTCAAACGATACTAATCTGTAATCACTAGGATTTGGAAATAGATAATAAAATGTATTTATTATCAAATCTTTTTTTTTTTGTTATATATATACATATACCCTTTTTTAATTAATATCAACCTTTTATTTTTTTTGATCTGATAATAAAACCCACTTTTGTCCCTGATGACATCAGCCCCACCTTCCTGGCCCACATTTATATTTTGCATATAAATTTTTTTAAAAAAAAAAAAAAAGGTATATCCCCTTATGTCTAAATTACCATATAAACATAAAATAAATAAAAATAAAATGTACTGGTTCTTTTCAGCATATCAATAATCCATTTTAATATCTTTTTTTTTTTTTTTTCATTAATATGCGTGAAAGATCCGGTCTGTTTTGATGAGTACCTTCTAAAAAAATATTTATTTTTACTGTTTAAATTTTTACCTATATACCTTCCCCTTACAGCTTGGCCTTGATGTCCGTATATCCATGCGCAAAATCTTCTTTACGATCACGGAGCATGCGCCGGAGGATCTTGCCCGAGGGGCTTTTGGGCACCTCGGAGAGCAGGACAATGCCGCCCCAGAGCTGTTTATGGCGCGCTACGCGCTTATCAAACCACTGTTTCACGGCAAGCGCGTCGGTGGTAGCGTGGCCCGTGCTTCTGCCGGGCTTGAGCACAATAAACGCGCGCGGCAGCTCGGTGCCCTCGTCGGGCACGTGGAACCCCGTCACGGCGGCGTCGGCCACGTCCGGGTGCGTCAGCAGGATTGCCTCAAGCTCGGCCGGTGCCACCTGGTGGCCCTTGGACTTGATGAGCTCCTTAAATCGGTCAACAATCTGGTACTGGCCGTCGGGCTTGATCACGGCCACATCGCCCGTTTTAAACCACTGAAGCGTCTCGTCGGTAAAGGCATCGCGCGTTGCCTCTGGGTTACGCAGGTACCCCTTCATAATGTTGGGTCCGCGCATGACCAGTTCGCCCGGCGTGTCAAACGTGTGCACATGCTCGCCGTGCTCGTCCACAAGCCGCGCCTCGACCCCGGCCACCAGCCAGCCCACGCCGGCATGATCATACGTGTCAAGGTTGTAGCTGAAAAAATGCGTCACGGGGGACGTTTCCGTAAGCCCGTAGGCTTGGTGGATCCGGCAGCCAATACGACTGCTCACGGCTTGGGCAAGAGACTTGCTCAACGGCGCGGCCCCGCAGATAAACTGCTTAATGTGTTTTTTGACGTCGGGGTACTGGTCTACCAGTGGCGACTTGGCAAAAAGCACTGCAATTGGCGGTACAATATGGAAAAAGTTGATTTTAAGCTCGGTTGTTTTTTGTAGCACAAGCTCAAGGTTAAACTGCCGAAACACAATGGTCGAAAGCCCCGAGTAAGGGCATGAGTGAATAAACGTCTGCAGACCAAAAATGTGCGACATGGGCAAAACGGCGCCAAAGAGGCCGTCGGAGTGGTAAATAGAGTTGGATGCAACTTTGGTCTGAAGGACATTGGCAGCAATATTGTAATGAGTGGTAATGACACCCTTGGCAGCACCGCTGGTGCCGGAGCTAAAGCAGTAATACGCGTGCTTGGACTTGGCCTGCTCGGGAGAAATGTAGAGCGGTGGCTGCTGCGCCGTGGTAGCCGCGAGGCCCTCCATGACCTCGTCGTACGAGATAATATGGGCCACGTTGGTCTCAGAAAGGCCGGTGGCCTCCTTGGCCTTGCCTACCAGCGAGGCATCAGAAATAATGATTTTGGCCTGACTGACGGTGAGCTGGTGGTTGAGCTCATTGGGGAGATAGCCAACGTTGGCGGGGGAAACAATGGCGCCAAGACCAAGCACAGCGTAATGCAGCAAGGGCAGATATATGGAGTTAAAAAGCCAAAGACAAACAACGTCATTTTCACGGACTCCATACTTGGTTTTAAGCAAGTGCGAAAGCCGCTGGGTCTGCTCAATAATAGCAGCACCAGTGAGGTAGTTAGTGGCGGGCGCGTACGCATCGATAAATAGCTTCTTGTCAAGGTTGCCAGCCACACCAGGCGACTCGAGAATAAACGAGGCAAGGTTACCAGTGGTGATGGCACTAAGATCAACCGTCCAGGGCGAGACGTGAATAGTATGCGGGTCAGTCTTTTTTGTAAGTGACATTATATCAGGGGTGAGTGGCAAAGATAATAGCCAAAATAACAGGAAATCAAGGGAAAGTGATGATGGCGTCGAGTATTTATAAGTTTTTAGCCACAGAAAAAAAAAAAAAAAAAGCGGAGTAGTAAAAGACTGTCATAAAATTGCCTCGGCCGTAATCTCCGAGGGTTATAACAGCAAGGAAGACGATGGCCGAAAGTCTCGAAGTCGCCAAAAGTTGCATTAGTTTATCAAAACCATATCACACACAGCGTCTTTTTTTTTTTTTTGATTTAGAGCAAAACCCGATTTTTGTTTTTGAGTTCAAACGGCCAAGTTCTTTGTCCTTTGACGAGGGGCGTGATTTGTTCATAATCAAAAGGACGAATGTCGGTGATTTGACCGGCAATGAAAAAAAAAATGAAATTTAAAGGAAAAAAAAATTGAAAATGCGGGGGAACCCCCACTTTAACCAAAAAAGAGATTTGATTCATGGCGAAAGACAATTTATAAAACTATTACTGTTGATAATACTGTTGATATTACTGTTGATATTACTGTTGATATTACTGTTGATATTATTACTGTTGATATTACTATTATTTGATATTTTCATGTCTTTAATTTTACGATTTCTGAATAAATATATATATAAAGTATACATGGTTTATTGTTAATGGTAGAAATGTGTTTGTTTGTTTTTGTTTGTTTTACCTCGGATGTTACTCGACTATTCTTTCCTTCGCGGAAATGGCATTTCACAAAAAAAAAAAAAATTATATATATAGACATTGTATTTATATTCCTAAGACTCAAATCTTAAAGCTTATTTTCCTTACCGCGACTTGTAATCATGTCTACTAGAATCTACTTCACTATAAACTAAAAATAAAATCAAATGTTGAAAACAACTGCAATATATATTACTTGACTCTCTATTTACAAAGCATCAGGCTGCTGGAGAATGTACTCAACGGTCTGGCCAATGGTCTTGAGCGAATCGGCCTCATGATCGGGAATCTCAATGCTGAACTCCTCCTCAACCGCCAGGATCACCTCAACAACATCAAGACTATCCAGACCGAGGTCGGTGGTAAAAGAAGTCTCGGACTTGAGCTCAAAGTTCTCGGGAACCTGGAAAAAAAAAAAAAAAGAAAAGAAAAATTGTTAGCATCCAATGATCTTTACGATAAGAAAGTTTCCTTTTTTTCAGGGTTTTCGTCGGAAAATAGACGGATCATCTGGTGAGCAAATCGGCGGCTTAGTCTCGGCATCAGATAGGGTAAAACAACTAGTTACATGTAAATAATATTCAAAATTTTCAGTGTGAATATAATTGTTTTTGTATTTCATCATATCGTGATATTTCTCATCTCTTCTCCAGTTTTGTCCTTCCTCCACAAAAAAAAAAAAAAAAAAAGTAGTCCTTACCTTATCGTAATTGCTCAAAAGAGCAGTAATTCTTTCAAGAACAAAAGCGTTTGTTAACGGAGCAGGGCCAGCCGAGTAAAAACGGACCTGTGATTGCTGCTGTGACTGAACAAGTCTCTGTGATAGTGATGCTGAGGGGATGCTTGATCTGAATGCTGATTGCGACACTCTGGTGACAATGGTTCTTCTGAGGGAAGCGCTGGCAACGCGGGCTAACGATCTAGCAGCAGTGTTTCTAAACATTGTGATGATATATGTGTGTGTAGTGATGAAAATAAATACGATACAGCAAGAAGAAAAGAGAAAAGAAAGTGATGAAGGAATAAAGTACTGGGAGGTGTGAAAATAAAAATAAAAAAAAGTTTTCTTTTGGCGGGAACTGGCCAATCAAAACTTCTACAATAAAATTTCAATGCTGAGAGAAAACTGGGTTGTTCATGTACACAGTTTGACATTCAGTGCTGAAAAACACCAGGCGGTCTGAAATATACGCATAGTCACACAAGCTACCATGATATTCTCCAGACTTTTTATGATATACACATGAACTACTCTTGAATGATCATAGATAAATACATATATATATTGAAGATTGTTGGAAAAAAAAACAATTCAATTCCCAAAAAAAAAAAACCAGAACAAAAAAAAAATGTCACGGAAGCATACCAATTATAAATATTACATTAAAAGCACTTCTGAGTCGTTATATCATGGGTTTAGCTCACCAATCTCGGTCGTGGTGGCATTGAGACCCATCACATTAAGGAAAAGATTGAGGTTGGAAATCTTCTGCAGACCCAGCTCGTAGGGAAGTGCCTTGGCCTCCGCCATAGTGCCAAAAATGCGCTCGCGAACCTCATCAACAATCACTCTTTGGTGCTCAAGCTTAGCAGCAAGGGCAAGAGACGCCAAAAAGTGCCACACATAGGAGTCGTCCACATTGCGCGGTGGGAAAATACCCGAGAGGTGACCTTGTAGCTTGACAAAGAGATTGTTAAAGGTGTTTTGCCAATTTTCCAGCTCTTCCTGCGAAACCTCGTCCTGTTGTGAGATGAGTTCAGCCCGGGAAATCAAAACCGTCAGGAACGCAAGGCCAACCTTGGTCGAACCAACTAAAACGGCATTGTTGGAGTTGATCAAGATATCAAGCAAACCAATAACAACATCAAATGACGACTCGGAAATCAAATGCACCAGGGGAGGCAGAACAGTCTGTGAGAACAGTTCAATGGACTCCTTGGTCCGGGGCTTAAGGTCCTGGCCGTCAACGTATGCTCCACCTTTAACAACATCAAGAGTGTCAATATGAGCAATGACTCTAGTCAGAATTGTCAAGTGCTGCTTCTGCGAAATGTGACGGAAAATTCTGGGAATCAACTTCTTGCCCTTATCGTGGCTAAGAATGGCAATAAAAGGATGTACCTCCTTGGAGTCAGGATCATTGTTAGTCACGACCTGCAACTCGTCCCAGAGCTTATCAACCTGAGTGGTAAGCTTGGTCTGCCACTCTTCGAAAGCACCCTCGTCCGGTTGGCCCTCAGCCGGGGGCTGGGGTCTGGATCGCTCGAGACTCTCAATCTCCAGCAAGGTGGCGTAAATAGCTTCAATAAGCTTAAGCAAGCTTCGCAAGTCGTAAGCACGAACAAAACCAGCTTCTTTAGAGTCACCCTCCAGCTTCTTCAAAGTCAGAGTTTGACGAGGACGCTTGCCGCTACCGAGCGAGATCTTGCCCAAAGCACCCTCAAGGGTAATCTGTTCCTTCTTGGGATGTTCTTTCGCATTGGCAATCGCCTGCTGGACCTGCTGCTGCATGCGCTGCAAGGGATTGTCGTACTTTCTAAACATACCGTTGCGCTGGCCGCGCTGGAACAAGTACGTGCGGGCAAACGAGTTGAGTGGTTGCTGAGGGTTGTTTCTCGCCTGGATGGCAGTGTGAACCTGATAGTAAAAATCCTCGTTATATGGGTCGTCAGTAATCATCTGCTGCAACTGGATTCGGGTGATGAAGTTCTTATCCCAAGACGACATAAGATTGTTGTACTTGACAATTTGGGCAATCTTCCTGCTCTTCTTTAGTAACCGGTCGTTATCAGCATTGTTCTGTGCCAAATCGTCGTGAATGGCTTCGGTGAGCGAGGGAACAGGGTTGGCCCGCTCATTGGCCAGCTTATAGGGAGCATCCTGTGATTGCGGTTGTTGTTGATCTTGCGGTTGCTGTTGTTGTTGTTGTTGCTGGAATAAAATGTTCTGGTTCTGGCCGGGAAGCTGCTGAAAGTTAGGAGGAAATTGATTCATGAATTGCTGATTGGGCGGGAATTGTTGGTGCATAGGACCAGCAGAGATTAACGCGGGGTCCTGGGGAAAGCCCTGGGGGGGGATGGTGAACTGGTTAGGAGGCGGATAGTTTCCGGGGAACTGTTGCTGCTGGGGGTATCCAAATTGATTGTACATGGGCGCTTGATTCTTGGCCATCATTTGTGCCTCAATCTCCTCGAGAGAAAGCATCTTGGGCTTCTGCTCCTGCTGGGGTTGCTGGGGTTGCTGGGGTTGTTGATCAGACGACCCCCACAGCGACGGGATCGGTTGAAAGTTACGCGAAATAGGGTTGGAACCCGCTGCCCCGCCTGGACCCGAGGGAATCTGGTTGCCATAAGAAGTCGGCGGGGGAAGCTTGTGCGATCTAGCAAACACGTACTGCTCTTCATCAAGAGTGTCCGCAACACGAGCCGTCTGACCAGCAAAATCGAAGTCTTTAGCAACTGAAAAGTCGCCAAAGGTTTCATCATTGAGGTCGTCACTGTCCTCTACGAGCTTGGTAGCCAAGTCATCATAGGTTTCTGAGAAATCGTATTCCTCAGGCTTTGTGTCCTTGGACACAACTGTGTCAAGACCGAAAAATGACATTGGTGCTTGTTGGTTGGAGAGGGAAAGAAGAAAAACGAAAAAATGACGATTTTTTGCCAAAGTTTTCCTATTTTATTTTTGTAGTTGCTCGTTGTTGTCAGTCAAAAGTTTTTTTTTTTGGTTTTATTGTTTGCAGTGTTTGCAACTGTTTGTAAATGGTGGTACTGACCAACTTTTTATACTGAGTAAATATTTCTGACAGTTCAAGGTAGGGTAAATTCAAATCATTACTTCTAAATTGCCAATCTGTGTTGAAAACACTCGAAGACAAAAAACAGGCAGATGCTATTATAATTATAAAAAAAAAAAAAAAAAAAAAGAAAAAAAAAAAAAAAAATACATAGATGCTTATAATAAAATGCAAGAATAAGAAAATGACTAAATAAAATCGTAAAGCATTGATAAATGAAAAGTTGTGAATTCGGCCACTGTTCCTTGTCAACAGTCATGGCTCATTGCGCTCTAATCTCGTAATCGTTCTTAAAATATCGCGGAGAGACTCGTTGTCACCATTACTATCGCCGCCAGAAGACACTGATGGATAGCAACCTTCTCCATTTACTGCCTTTGAGTTTTTCACCACCGTGTACAAAATGCTCTTGTCGGAGTTGCTGGCAATGTTGCGCGATGCAACAATCTGTTTTGAAAGAAGGTCCATTTGCTTGTTAGAAAAGGTCACCGTGGCCCGAGACAGCGACCCAGTCAGGTGCACAAAATCTTCCAGCTTGTCCACCTCGCGCTCCAATTCGTCCAGCCCGCTCTCTAGTCGGTGCAGTATAGATTTGCTGTTCGAGCTCGGGTCATTGAGTGTCTCCAGAAAGGGATATTGTTTGTACACTGCTTGTTTTTCATCCACAGAAGGTAGCTTGGTTTTTGCAAACACCAAGTCTGTCGATAGCTCTTCGACCTCCTTAAGGCGGGCTTCCCACTGCTCCTTCTCCTTGAGCAGTTCCTCGTAGCGCTTCTCAAAAGCCTTGTAGTTTTTCAGATTGGTCACGTTCTGGACATTGGGCTTTTTGACGGTCCCGGCAAAATTGCTGTTCTCGGGCCGATTCCACCAGCTTGTGTTTATTCGGCCTTCAGCAACATCGCGAACAATCTCCTCTTGAATAAATCTGGCAACGTTTATTGCCGTTTTATCTTCGACGCTCATATTGGGGTCGACCTTAATCTGGTTAAACGTCGCCTCCTGTTTTTCCATGACACGTTTTAACGACCATAGCAGAAGTTGCTTCATGCGGTGCGGTTCAGGCATACTGCCGTCAAGATGTTTATAAAACTCCTGTGGGCTGACTGCCGAGTGTGGCACGGCAACAAAGCCATTACCAATGGAGCTGGCCCGTTTCCCTCTGTTTCCCAGACTACTTCGCCGCACCCCTGATTTTTGTTTTCGCATTTCCTTGTTTTTTTTGATGATTGGTGTGTCCGACAGTGGCAGCGCAATTTGCTGCGAGCGACCCTTAGATTTAGGAGTCGGGGAAGGTGTGAGATTCGGTTGATGGTGATGGCCATTCGTAGTCGCGGCTTCTGCCTCATCAATGACCACGAGTGGATGCTGGAAAGACGTCTTATTATTGCGCTTGCTATTATGCTTTGGAATGGGCGTGCGCTGCATATTGAGGGTGTCTTCATGGTAGCTGCTGCCGTTAGCCATGGGGATGTCAGCGATTCCGTTGAAATTGAATTCAGTCGATGGTGTCGGCTTAATTTTTTTCCTTGCGGGCGCCTTTGCCTTTGCTTTCCGCTTGGTTGGTGGGCTGGCCTTATGCAGTGGTTCTTCTGACTGTTGTTGGGATGCTCGTGATGGTATCGGCGAAGAGTCAATCGTAGACATCCTTCTAATCCGAGTAGTCTTTTTCTTTGGAACCGGCGCAGATGTTGACACTGAACCTTTGCGTCTAAACGAGAATCCGTCATCCTCTTCAACGTCGTTGTGATTGTCGTCGGGTTCTGTGTCATCGTTATCTACAGACACGGTTCTGGTTGCACGTTTCGTAGTTTTCCGCACCGTCGATTCTGATGGTGTCCTGGTCGTTGACACTGACCTGACACCCGTGGGAAAAGTTCTCGTTACAGTTGAACCTCCATTTACCGTTGATGAAGCCGAGAAAGAACGTGCCGTATTTCGTTTCTTCTTGTTGGTAGCCACCGCTGATGCAGAGTTTGTAGTAATTGTGGGTAATTTTGTAGGAGCCATAACCATAGTAAGGCCGACCATTAAAATTCTTTCTGGTGTGATGCTGAGTTAATGGGTGGATGTGCGTAGAATGGTATACTATGCCGAGATGTATTATCAATTGGTTAGATATTCTGTCACCATGAGTCTCTTACAAAAACAAGAAATGAGAATGTTTCTGTCGGTGGTGGTCAGGTAAAAAGACGCGTCGCTATGGGGTGAGAAAGGGTTTACTAGACGTTCTGTAACCCTATACAAAGTAAATGTACAACAGTAACAACAACAGGCCTAATCAAAAAAAATATCGTGGTCTCTGTTGGCTGAACCAGAGGAAAAGACTTGAAAGTAATAGATCAGTTCAATGCGAATAAAAAAAAAAATTTAATCGTGAATGAAAAAGAACCCGACGCGTCCTGGATTTTTTAGAGCTATATTTTCTTTTTCTTTTTTTGTTTGTTTTCGGTTTTGGCGTTTTTTTCCTTCTGGGTTATGGTTTGTTTTTTTTTAGGAGGAGGAAGAAAAGAACAGAAAATTTTATGGGATTCCCAAAATCATCACGAATTATCTGTTTCGCGAGCCGCTGTTATGGAGGTTTAAAAAAAAAAAATGAAAACAAGTTTGTTATTACTGGGTTAGGGTATGTTGCTACAGCAACAGTAAGTCACGTGAGTATGTTTTGATAATTTATGGCTACTTGGGTTACAAAAATGGCACTTGAGAAAACTGCCAATGATTGGTAAACATAGTGAAACGTTCATGAAAAAAAAAAAAAAATTGAACTGTCGAGCATCAAATTCATGCTATTTACAAATGTTTTATTTTTCAAAAATGATACTCCCGTTAGCGCTCCAAGTTTGCAAGCTCGCGGTTTACCAAGTATAAGTCATCTCTGACTTTGCCCTTCCACTTTCTCCACACACTTAGTAGCATCTTCACACCTAGCACCAAAACATGAAGGGTAGCAGCAAATTGGTAGATGTGGCTGTAAACGTAGTCAGCAAGAATTGCGCCGTCTCCACTAACAGGTGCAAGCAGCTTCACAGACCGTTGTGTAAAAATAAACACAACATGCATCAAAAATAGCACAGCGGTAGGAATACCAGCCAGTTTGAGAGCAACCTGGGTATCAATGTTGAGGTAGCCATGTTCAGCCACCAGCGCTTGACCCATCCCGCCAACTCTTGTTCCAGCAAACATTGCACGGTTCTTAAACATCGTAAACAGTAATGATGAGTAGACAAGTGCACGGAAAATGTTATTTTCCATGTTATTGTTATTAAAAAACGCAGTCCACTCAAGTGTGGTAGCCTTAATGAAGACAACGTACCAGGTAAAAGAAATTAGCATGGGAAGGACCGCAAAAAAAGTGATGAGAAATAGAGCAAGTTTTCCAACACCAATAATTAGTTGGTTGAGTTGATTAGTTTGACTAGCTTGTTGAATGTAAATGCCTGCATTGCGGATTCGGTTCTTGAACTCTTCAGCTTTGTTCAAATAAACTAGAAAAAATGCAACAGGGCCAAGACCGTAAAGGTAGCTTCTAAAGACATTGGCCTTGAGCTCCTCGGGAGTGTTCTTCATTAATGTCAAAATGAACTGACCAACAATGACAGGTAGGCCAGTTACAGAGAAAGCAATACCGCCGCCAACAATCCAAATGATTAAAAGAAGTGCAGCCACTCTCCACCAAAAGTGAGATGGCCTATAAACAAGCGTGTAGTCGTGAATGTCATTAGGGCCGTCAGACTTGCCATCAAGTCTCACGTTTTCCTTAGTGACAGGAATAAATAAGTTGAGCTTAATCTTGTTGTCCACGCGGTCGTTGGATGGAGCTCGAACATGAAAGCCATCTTCAACATAAGCAGCAGAGCCAGGCTCAATTTTGTCAGCTTCTTCTTGAGGGATTGGTTTGTTACTTTCTGGTTGAACCTCATTAAACCATGCCCAAAAACCATTATATCTAACAACACGTTCTTCAGAAGAATTGGGCTTGCCAAGAATAAAATGCGAAAGTCTCAAGCGGTAGCATGCTCTCTTAAAAACTCCAACCCAAAGTTTGGTAATAGCATCAGATGGATCCCATTCATTGTGAAACTCCTGGATAAACATAACCAGCCAAGAAGATTCGAATAAACTTCCCCAGGCACGAATCAGGTAAAAGGTAGGAAAATTAGTGAAGGGAAGGTACGAAACCTCCAAGCCATATCGCAAAAACCAGACAACTCCTCCTACACAAGCACAAATAGTGATCGAGTACATGACACCCGACAGCGCAATTTTCTTAATTTGTGAAAAGAAGGGCTTGCCTGTAATCTCCTGGATAACGTTGAAGTTAGGGTCTTGCGGGTTGCGAACAAAATAGAATACGCCAGGTCTCATAATGGCACGGCACATGGTCACATATTTAGCCATCAAATACATATAAAATGTTCCAGAAAACCAAAAAAGCCAACTGTAAGCAAAAGGATCAGCAACAAGCGCCATGATAGTATCATAGAAACCTAGAGTGGAGGTGATAGGGATGAGAGAAAGTTTCATCAGAAACCCGCAGAAAATAGGAAATGCGATAAGCTCAATGCCAGTAATAGAAATAATCTTAAGAATGTCACCCACTTGTTTCAAGACGCTGATTATGGCCTCTTCCAACTCACCAGCGTTCTCACCAGCATTCTCACCATCTTCATCGTTATTTTCAGCAGTACCTTTAGTAAAACGGAAAGAAGACTCAATGTAGGTACGGACGTATAAGCAGGTTATTATCGTGCCAATGACAATGTACATAGCAGCGCTAATAAGAGAACTCGGTTGGCTAGATCGAATGTAATCAATTAAAAGCTTAGTGTAGGCATAATTCGAAGGTCGGCTCAAAATCTCGGAAAACTCAGTTTGAGAAATAAATTGAGTGCCGAAAACTTTGTCAATTGAAAGTAAGATCAAATCATCCAAAATATAACCAAATTGAAAAATAAAGCGACCAAGCCAAGTAGCAGCGACGCCAAAAATTAGCAGATGGATACGAGCCATAAAAAACGGAAGCAAAATGAAAATCTCATGGAAGATCAAAAGAACCATTGTAAGAATACCAAAAAGCGTGCTTTCAAAGGGGCCATCTTGTGCTTCATTCAAATCTTGCTGATTGTCCCACTGTCGTTGTCTGGCCGCTTGAAAAATCTGTTCAAAATTTTGATTGTCGAGTTGTTCGTTCATAGGCTCGCCATCGCGTCGTGGGTTCGCTAAAACCTCTTCCAAAAGTTCGGCTGCCATAACACGTAGCAATTCCTCGCGAGGGCCAAGGTTTTGTTCAATAACCCGATTTCTATTTTCCATAATTAATCGTCTTCGTTCTTCGGCTTGTTGAAATTCCAATAACCTCTGGCGCTGGCGCTCTTCCATCTCTTCTTCCTGCTCGAGTTCCTCGGGCACGATCCACATTCGCACAAAGTTAACAATCAGAAGCAACAGCAGGTATGCAATGAGAATGCCAATACCTTCGAAAAGGTGTACTCTGTATATGCAAAACCACTGTTGCCGGCTGGTGGCATTATCAAGCCCCTTCGTCAAAAAATTGAGCAGGAATTTTGGTAAAAACGAATTTTGTACCGACTCAAGGGTCATTGGGTTTGCTGCTGACCGCTTGTTGACGACAAAAAAATTGTCGAGAACTACCATAAACATCCATAACTTTTCTCGCACCAAAATTGGCACTAAAAGACTACATACCGATGCAATGATAAAAATATTAATGTATCTGGGTTGTAGCACTTTGTTGACAATGAAGTGTTTCGAAGACTCAAAGCATTTGGCGAAGAGCTGTGTGAAATGTGTTTTAAACGGAATTTTAGCGGGCATCCCCGGCGCGTAGACGCTGCGGAACTGGAACGGGGTTTTGCAAAGCTCGCATACTGGCGAGTTCTGTGACCGCCGCAGCCACTCCATCAAACAGTCCTGGTGAATGTATTTTATACTTCCGCTACATTTGCATGGATGATATAAGGGTTCTTCAATAGTTCCTTCTGATCTACAGATCCGGCAGGTATCTGTATTGTAATTTGTGGGTTGTGTATCATCACCTACGCTAGACGAATCTGACATGGTAGTTTTCTAGAGAATCAAATTTATGATACGGCCGTGTCCCGGAGAAGCAAACAAGAAGTTAACGACGTCTCTGTTCTGGTCAAGAGATAAAGAAAGAAAAGAGAGTGTGGCAAAAAAAAAAGGGACATCAAATGCCTGTTCGGAACGTTTAAAGGCACAAGTAACAGGTTCCGTTTCATCTTGGGAGGTTACCCTGTGTAGGTTGGGTTTTTTTTTTTTTTTTTTTTTGGTTACCCTGTTTGATCTGGCAGATTCCCAAACCTTTGTCCAACATCGATCTCGAGTCCCATTTAGACCAGTTGTGTGCCTCTTTCACTCCCCCAGGTTTTCCCATCACAATCATTTCTGTTCTATCAACAATGCTCCGAAGACCGCTTACCACTATCCGTCTCACTACTGAAGACGTTCTTGATTACGATGATAGCAAGCAAAAGGAGAATGAGCAAGCAGCATCAGGAAGCGCTTCAAGCCAGAACCATGCTACTAATAAATCAACAGGACGTCCGGCTGCCAAAAAGACCAAGGAGCAGCGCATTGGCATCAGCCAATAAATTATGATTTCACGTGTTATGAATTTTTTTTTTTTTTAATTTGTTTTAATGTCAGATTTTTATTTTATAGTATCTTTGTTTTTTTTTTCATTTATTTATTCATTTTGTACAACAACATTAGATAGCAACTGCTCCAAACTTCCTCCCGTAAGCCACTTCAGCAATCTCCACCAAACGTTCCAGTTCGCCTGATTGCTCACACATGTTGTAGAATAAGCTCTTCTTATTACTTAAAAGCACATGCGGATGATCGTATTCAACTACCCGGCCCGCGTCCATCACTAGAATCTTATCATAATCAACAATCGACTTGAGTCTGTGAGCAATTGTTAGAATGGTGGTTTGCACAAACTCTTCTCTGATAGTACTTTGGATTAGTGCATCACTTTGATAATCAATAGAAGCAGTGGCCTCGTCAAGCAGCAAGACCTTAGGTGACTTCAATAGCGAGCGAGCCAAGCAGATGAGCTGGCGCTGGCCCTGAGATAGGTTGTGGCCACCCTCCGAGACTGGACTGCTCAAGTCACGGAACTGATTTTTATTCTCATGTAACTGTAACTCATCATTGTTGTCACTGTCTCTAATAAGATGAACTCTTTTCAATGTCTCAAAGATGGCCTCGTCAGAGTACTGATTGAAAGGGTCCAGGTTGGTTCTAATGGTACCAACAAACAACGTAGGATCCTGAGGAATGATGGCGAGGGAAGATCGTAAATCGTGTAGGCCAATCTTGGAAATGTCGACGCCGTCGATCTTGATGCTTCCGGTATTGGCTTCAAGAAACCGGAAAAAGGCTGTAATGATGGTGGATTTTCCAGCACCAGTTCTGCCCACAATTCCAATCTTGCTAAACGGGTCCACCTTAAATGAAACGTTCTTGATAACAAGAGGAAGTTCAGGTGCATATCGAAGCGAAAGGTTGTCAACTTCGATTTCACCCTTTTCAGGCCAATTAATGGGAGGTCTAGAATCCTCAATAATAGCGGAAGCCTCCTTCTCAATGTCTAAGTATTCCTGGATGCGCTCAACTGAGTTCATGTTCATTTCCACAATAGCATACAGTCTGACAATCCAGAGGACCCTATCACTGAACGTAATAGCATACGAAAGAGACAAACCAGCCAAACCAGAATCAATCTTACCAACGCTTAACATGGCCAAGGCTGCAGCAGAAAAGGTCACAAAAGCACCGGCAAAGTCAATGCGGAAAGAAAGCCAACGGTTGGCCACCCAAAGATAGTAGAATGGACGGTTGTTATTGTCGATTTTGCTAAGGTTTTGTTCAATAAACCGGTTGGTAATTCCATACGCTCTGATAGTAGAAATACCAGAGAGTGTTTCTCCAAAGTGTTGGAAAATAGGAGATTTTGAAATGGAATCAATGCGCTTTATTTCACGCGATGAGGTCAGGTAAAACGTACCTATAGCCCAATACAAAGCTGCAATGAAAACGCTGGCAAAAAGGAAAGACGGAGTAATAACAGAAATCAATATAGTAATAGCGATTACGGTAAGTAAGCTGTTGATTGTGCCGTTGGCATATGGAGCAAGCTCCTGATCAATTGATTCAATATCCTTAGAGAAACGGTTCATGATACGGCCAATTGGAGTAGAATCGAAAAATCTTAGTTTGGCCTGCAATACAGAATCAAGCATCTGATCGAAGATGACCTTAGAGGCTTTAAGGCCGCCAAGATAAGCCAGGAAGGACTTGCAAATACCGAGGAAAGCGTAGAAAATTCCAATATAAAAGTAAACAGCAATATAGTAGTATAACGAGTGCTGGGTAGTGGAGCCAGACTCAAAAACAGCCGTGGAGTTGTCAAAGACATTGAAGACTATGTGGTCACTAATGGAAACGACAAAGTCGCTAGTTTTGAAACTAGAAATGTGAGTGTGAGCAAACTGAGAGATAGTGGTAAAAACTGGGTTCTCGGACATTTGGGCAGTCCAGATCTTGAGCCAGTAAGATTGCAAGACATTGGTAACCTGTGAGCCAACAAAGGAAGTAACGAGAACTATCCAAAAGAAAGGACCACCCATAGCCTTGATGTACTCTGTGTATACTCTAAGCTTGACACTACCTTCAGATGAAGTTTCTTCCTGAATCAGCTTGCCATCAGTCTTGGTGCGGTTTTGTTCTTCCTCGTCTTCCTCAGTGGCATCGCCACTGTTAAAGGGAGGCAACAGTTGGGTCTGCATGGCGTTAGACAAATCAGCATATGACTGAACCCTGGTGTTGGCAGTACTCTGTGCGGCAGATGAAGTGACCAATTCGTCGCTACCAAGAAGCCCTCTAGTCGCCAAATCAATGGGGGTACCCTGGCCTTCAATTCTGCCGTTCTTCATAACAACAATGAATTCAGCTTGCGAGATGGTAAGTGCAACGTTGTGGGAAACCAAAATAACGGTTCTTTCAAAGCAAAGCGGGCCAGTGAGACAGTTCTCGTATATGGTAAGGGCAGTGTGAGAGTCAACAGCACTTAAACAATCATCGAGCAACAAATGCTTAGAGTTGGAATAAACAGCTCTGGCAAGCGAAACACGTTGCTTTTGGCCACCAGACAAAGTAATACCCTTTTCACCTATTTCAGTGGCATCACCAGCGTCCAAAATTTCCAAGTCACGAGAAAGAGCGCAGGCTTTGATAACGGCATTGTACCGAACAGGGTCGTAAGCGTTACCAAAAAGAATGTTGTTACGGAGAGTATCGTTGAGAAGCCATGCCTGTTGCGCACAGTAAGCTGAGGTTTCAGCATAGCCAGTACGGGGATCAGGACTCACATCCGAGCGGTCCCGAGCAGAGGGAAGAAATCCATGGCCAGAAATCAAGTCCATTTCTCCAAGTAAAGCTAGAAGAAGCGACGACTTACCAGCGCCAGTTGGACCAACCACTACATTAAGCTTCCCTACTTTAAAATTAATGTCAAGATCGCGCAGCTTGAAGTCATTCTTGTGGTCAGTATTGGCATCAGAAGAGATCCAAGAATAGGTAGCCTTCTGAAAGCCAATTTGAGGGGAGTCAGCAGTGCGAGGTGTGTTCTCAAGCTGGTTGTACTTGGAAGTTTCGGGCTCTTTTAAAAATTGCTCAATACGCTCGACAGAAACCTGGCCTTGTAGAACGTTGCTTAACATGCCAGAAAGCTGATCCATAGGTAATTTCATAAGGTTAAACAGTGCCAGTGAAGTGAACGCCACAGGGCTGGTTAAAGACTTGCCTTGCACAAGTGTATAAGTGGCAAAGGAAATAAGTGTGATGAGCATGGGTGAGATGATCCAAATACCGTCTGATACTGACCACATAAAGTAACGCTTTTTGAGAATTTTCAGCTCCTTTTCTCTAATTTCCTTCACATCTTTAGCAAACTGAGACTCCCAGGCAAAAAACTTGACAATTCTAATGCTTTGGAAAAGTTCGTTGAGCTTGTTGACACGCTCGTCAGTCACCGCCATTAGCTTGTTTTGGTAATTTTTAAAGATATAGGAAATCTTAAAGTTAAGAGGCATAAGTATAGCCATGGTGAAAGCACCAGCAAAAGCACTCCAGCCAAGAATTTTGTATAAAAATACAATGGCGAAAAAGATTGTAAAAAATCCAGAGATGAAAAAATGGAGGTATCCGCAAGTTTCAGAGATTTTAAAGGCATCAACAGCCATGAGATTGATAATGGCACCTTGGCTAGATTGGGATGGGTCAGTATCTTTGGTTTTTTCTAATTCATCCTGTCCCAGTTTAGTATTTTTGGAAGAAGATGCTCGTCTACGCAAAGATTTGGCATAGACTTCACCAATGATGATGGCTCTAATTCTAATACAAATTCTACGGCCAATGAAAAGAGATTGACCAGCAATAATGTTAATTACCATGCCACAAATTAGCATGCCAAAAACACAGAGCCAAGCAACGTTAGGTGAAGACTGTGAGGGATCCTCAATATACTCAAGCAGGTATTTCATGAAAAAAGGCGGGCCAAAGATGATAATCGAATGCAGGAAAGCCCAAGCAAAGGAAATAGCAAGATATCTCCGGAAGTACACAATCATTCTGAAGACAATTCCATTTGCGGTTTTGATCTTCCGGTATGCGTCAAGAACGGCATAGGCATGGTCGTCTTGGCGCAGCTCCCAAATGTCAGAAGATTTCAGGCTCTGGAAATAACCTTTCCAAATGATTGGATCGATCCACGAGTAAGTTGCTTGCGACAGTAGAGAAGATATGGGCTCAGCAGAGGGCTGAAGACCAGGAGAGGTGTAGAGAAGTACTGGTTTATCACCAAGTCTTGAAGTGATGTTGTTAAGAAAAAGGATGGTAATTGTTGTAAACTGGGCAATATAAAACCATTTAGAGTAATTATTTAGCGGGTGGATCAGCGCAGACCGAAAATTTGGGAGGTAGAAAATCCATGCAAAAAAGTAGAGCGCTGAAGAGTTACTCCAAAGACCGAGCTTGGGTGATATATTGAAGTGCATAAAGAAGATTCTGCTAAGCACAAGTGCAAGCGTGTATGACCAGAGAAACGTCAGCGCGTACAGACCATTCGAATCAGCCGAGATCCATTCCTCGTTGATTTCAGAACTATAAATGGCAATCAGCGATGTCAGAAATAGGAAAAAGGCCGAGGCGAGCTCGAGGATTAACCGAACCCGATCGGAGCTGTTGGGAACAATAGTGATGAATTGTGCATTTTTAGGGGTGAAAGGGATGACGGCTGCATTGGAGGATGGTTGAAGCTTTTGTGAGTTCTGGGGGATTTGGTCAATAGTGCCGTACGAAAAATGCTGATCTGAGTGCTCAAGCAGCGATGCTTGCGAAAAATCATTTAAAGATCTTTCCACTTTCTCATACTTGGGGTATGCAGAGTAGATGAAAAATGCAAGAGAAGCGAGCGTAAGAACGTAAGAGGGCAGTTCTTGCGTGTATCTACGGTGATAATAGTTAACAAAAAAAAAGGTAAGCTAAACAATCGGGAGGTCACTGACATACGTGTGTTTGAAGCACTGATTAAAGTCGTCGTAGTTCCACCAGGAATCTTCGCAAAAAGACATTATGGAAGTACAAAGATCGGAAAATGTTCTTTTTTTTTTCGAGAGTAAAAGGAATAGTTAGCTAGATGCTCAGATCAATACGAGACAGAAATAGAATAAGAATCGAGAAAGAAGTTGAAAAGAAAAAATTGACTGAACAGAGTCAGAGGAAGAGAGAAAAAATGATGAACGAATTGAGGAAATAAGAAGTCGGAAAAAAAATAATGAAAAAAAAAGAGTAATCCGTTGCCGTAGAGACTGAAGACTTTATAAGAATTAATGAGTATCAATCACAAAAAAGCCATCTACTCGCAAGGCTTCAAGGCGCTCTTTGCCATATGAGGATCAAGAGGATTTTTCGGGCCAAGAAGATACCGTTATCGGTTATCGGCAGCGACGATGGGGAACAAAAATGAAAGAAATCCAAAAAAGAAAAGGCGAAAGAGGTGTTTACGAGTTACCGGCAGTTGGTCAAAGGAAGTTTGGTAATAATAATAATAAAAAAAACCTTGAAATCAGGTGCAATTGATGAGAAAAGCACAAGAAGCAAATGTGGCGGTTGTCGTTGTCAACGGATGGAACTGGTTGGACAGCATCGGAGGTCGGAAGCTTTGACATTGGGAGGTACCTCGTTTTTTTTCTTTGCTCTTGTCGAAATAAATTGGCTCCACCGCTTCTCTTCGATATGGCGACATAGCAGGACACTTACCAATTGAGAGGCAATATGATAGAGGGTTAGGGGGGGCTCTTATCTAAAATTAGCACTTGAATCTTAAATCTTTCTATAAATGAATCATCTGTTGGGAGAGCTCAATAGAAAGCGTACAAGTACATACTCTACTGGAAAAGACCAGATAAAAAAAAAAAAAAAATAAAAGTAAACAGAAAATAATACAATTCTAAAAATATGAAGAGTTCTTGAACAGTTTGCAAATGTACTTACAGTATTGTTTAGACAGAACCACGTCAAATATTGGTGTGCAAAAAGCCAAAATGACTATCAACCTTGATTGTTGAGGTTTTACTGAGTGTCAATCTCTGGTATCGATCTACTGGGTGTTATGT
>JAKUCA010000251.1:0-19446 GCA_030567025.1 Geotrichum europaeum
AGTAGTAGTAGTAGTAGTAGTAGTAGTAGTAGTAGTAGTAGTAGTAGTAGTAGTAAAATCTGTTTATTTAGGTGTCCTATGTGTAATTGTGAGAAAACACCAGGCTTACCTGGGTCCGGGGCTATTTGTAGCGCGGAAATTCGGGAATTCTCCCATGCAAGGCCCCCTTTGGTAGCGGGAGCCCGGTAAACTGGTCTCAAGCGAACCAGAGAAAACCTGAAGCGCATCTTGTAGCGTCGTCGTTTTTTTTTTTTTTTTTCCCCGCAAGTGCCAAGTCAGTAAAAACCTGGGCTGCCAATTGCTCGCATATCAGCTCTGGGACAAGAATCCTTCCCAGCAAGTATAAAATTAAAAAAGCCTTTGATTTTTTTGTGCCATTGCACAAACAAACCAAGGTCAATGGCAGCTCATATCAATATCAGAGAAATCCCTTTTTTTATAATTATTATGATGATTATTTTTTTTTTTTTTGTGAATAGAATATCTTGTTGAGACTATGTCTTAATGTCTTACTCCAAACCGCGGCCAAAGATTGATGCCAAACTAGCTGGATACTTGTTTTACAAACAATTTCTATCGACGCAAATCTTAATAGATCTAAAATAAATTACTATATAATATATTGAGAAAAAAACATAAAACAAAAGTCATAATCATAACAGTGGCGCATCCCATCAGGCTATACACTCTCGGCAGCAACCTTCTGGACCTTAGTTGCCGGCAGCTCTTCATAATCATCAGCAGCGGCCTTGATCTTGCGCTTGGTAGGCTCGGGCCATAAGAGAATTGACTCACCATCAGTATCGGCATCAGTGCCATCATTCTCCTCCTCCTCATTGAGACCCAGGTCACGCGTAAGGACTTGATCAAGGAGCGCCTCGTTCTCAACCCACGCTTGGTATTTCGCCTTTAATAACGAGTCATTGCGCTTGGTGAGCTCGTTCTCCTTTTGTAGGGACCAGATTAACCGCCGCTTGAGTGACTCAAGAACCTGCTTTAGCTGGCCAAGCGTCTTACCCCCGGCAGCAGTGTCGCCTGCCGTGGCTGCAGGGATGGGGTGTCCAGCCTTGAGGGTCTCGATCGTAGTCGGCCCAAATAACTCCTCCTCAACGGTGTCAGCTACCCACAACTCCTTGTCAAGCCCACCACCACCTACGGGCCGGCTCCAGTCGGGGTCTAGTGGCGTCGTCAGCAGGTTGGTTAGCCGGTCGTTCTTCTCCATCTGCTTAATCTTGAGATAGAGCCGGCTTGAAGCGACACTCTCATCTTTCTCCTCTTCCTCCTCGTCCTCATCATCAATGCTGGCATCGAGAATGCTGCTGCCGCCGCTGCCAAGCAGGGCCAGCTTCAGCTGTGTGGGAAAGTCCGGCTTGGCGTCACGGATCGGGTCGCGGTCCGACTTGGCCTTGGGGTCGCGCGGCGATAGCTTAAATACCTCTGTCTCGTGCACTGTGCGCAGATGCTTTGACAGCGCGTCCGACCGTGTAAAGTTGCGATCACATTCAGGCACCGAGCAGTAAAAGGGCTTTTCACCCGTATGCGATCGCATGTGAGAAACAAGGGCAAACCGGGAGGGCTGATGGATACCCTTACGTGGGCAGTCCTCCCATTCGCAGGAGTATTTGGCCCGGCGGAGGCCAAAATGATCGTTATGCAAATGGTTCACAAGCGCGTTTAGCGATGGCTGGACTTGCTCACAGTGCTCCCATTTACACACAATGGGCTTGTTGGGCGCGGGCCCCGTGGCATCATCGTCATGCGCGGCAGGCGACCCGGGGATGCTGGTAAAGGAGTCCTCTGAAATATCAGACAACGCATCGTTGTTGTCGGTGGAAACAGTATTGGCAGGCTGTTGGTCGTCAGTCATAGTTATGATAGCGTGGAGTGCTGCTTAGAATGTTATTAGCGACAAGTGACTTGAGCTTTGGTCAGATTGAAGAAAACTCTTGAAAGCGATATGTGACAAGAGAAAGGCTGATACTTCATCCCAGACGGGAAAAAAAACAAGTTTTTGTTTTGTTTTTTTGAACTAAAACTGGTTGATCTTGAGCACAAAATATTTTTTCATATTTTTTTTTAAAATATAAATATATATTTAATTTAGCTTACTCTGTGAAATCTAGTAGGCCTGAGAAAAACTTGCATGGCTGCTATAAACTGTCCCATTTCGTCAGCAATAATACTATCTAGAAGCCTAGCTAGAAAACTAAACTGACTGATAGAGTGCGCGCGCCAGTAAGACTAAAACTTAACCTTATTTAAAAAGCCTTTATCAAGTTTTATATCATTATATTTCTGATGTTTCTTTACCCAATATGATTGCTCTGTAACGCGGTGCTTTGAAAAGCAGCTTGACGATATGAGCCCATTAGGCTTGCTCGCTTGGAATGGCTACCTGAACAATAAAATTTAAAACTTGAGAATCTGATAACCATTTCAGGGTTAGGCCTGATTTGTAATTCCCAATACCAAAATAAAAAACCAAACTTCCCAAGGAATAAATAATCAAACCTTTGTTATTCTAAAACTTGAAAATTTTTGAGATCGCGTTTGCACCAGCATTTTGTCGACTTACAAACCACAGCATACATTGAATAACCATGTCTCCTCCTGCTACTGTTATCTGCATTGGTATGGCCGGCTCCGGCAAAACGACCTTCATGCAAAGACTCAACTCGCATATCCACTCAAAGAAAAAGGTTCCCTACGTTATCAACCTTGACCCGGCGGTGTTGAAGGTCCCATTTGGCACCAATATCGATATCAGAGATTCTATCAATTATAAAAAAGTCATGGAACAGTACAATTTGGGACCTAATGGTGCTATCATGACCTCTCTCAACCTTTTTTCGACTAAAATTGATCAGGTGCTATCTATTGTCGAGAAAAGAGCCTCTAGTATTGATCATATTATTGTCGACACACCAGGTCAAATCGAATGCTTTATTTGGTCGGCTTCTGGTACCATTATCACCGATGCTTTAGCATCTTCTTTCCCGACGGTCATTGCTTACATTGTTGACACCCCTAGAACCTCTTCACCAACTACTTTTATGTCCAACATGCTCTACGCCTGTTCAATTTTATACAAAACCAAATTGCCAATGATCATTGTGTTTAATAAGACTGATGTGAAGGATGCCGGGTTTGCGAAAGAGTGGATGAAGGACTTTGAAGCTTTCCAGACAGTTTTGCACAATGATGAGGATCTGAACGGAGAAGGTGAAAATAGCACTGGATACATGGGATCACTAATGAACTCAATGTCATTAATGTTGGAAGAATTTTACAACCATTTGGATGTTGTCTCTGTTTCTGCTTACACGGGTGAAGGTATGGATGACTTTTTGGCTGCTGTTGACAACAAGGTCGAAGAGTATAATCGAGACTACAAGGCGGAAAGAGACCAGATTTTAAAGGATAGAGAAGAATCAGAAAAGGATAGAAAGGCGGCTAATCTGTCGTCGCTGTTGAAGGATATGGGGATCAAGGATAACAAGGATTCAAAGAAGAACAAACCAATTCAAGCTGATTCGATATCTGATGCTGAAGACAATGATGAGGAGGAAGCTGATCCTGATGACTATCCTGATGATCTGACCAACAGACGCAAAGAAGACGTTGATTTTTTGTCTTCCAGTAGAGGTAGAGAATACAACTACACTGACAGAAAGGGAGAGATTAACGATGGTTCCGATGAGGGCATTCAGGCGAGATACCAAGCAGCTCTGAAATCTGTTCAAAAATCTGATAGTGAGACCAGAGCTGAGAAACTCGAGCAGTATATCAGAAACTCCAATTAATTTATTTTATATAAGCCAGTTCTATTTGTTAATATATTTCATTTAATCATTTAATCATGTCAGCAAAAAAAAAAAAAAAAAAGTTTTGCTCAATTTTTTTTTTTTTTTCATATGTTGTCTAGGCTTACGAATGGTGCTCCTTGACAACCTCTGCAAGTTTTTGCTTCCACCGGTCGACCTCGGGGTGACTACCCGTAAACTTTGGTCTCGCAAGCTCGTCTGTCTCGTCATAAAACTTGTTTGAAAAGAGCGCTTCTGCACTTAGCTCGCCCTTAGCCACGCGCTCAAGACTTTGAAGCCCCAGGGCTTGTAAAGTGCCCAAAATAACGCCCACTTCTAACCCCACGGTAGCACCAAATGGGTAGCCAGAATCAAACCCGGCTTGAAGATATTGATCTTTAGAAATAGCAATAGCTTCACGGTAACCCGCCGTATGATGTTCACGTCGTAGCCGGGGGATATCGCCAATAGGATTTGTCTCTGATTGAATTGGCCCCTCGCCGTGGTCAGAGTTCCAAATGTCGTCATTAAGATCGTTATGGGTTTCGTCCAAGTAAACCGTTGCATTGGCCGAGGAGTCAAATTCTTGTTCATTCACGGGCACCGCCATGGTAAATATCTTTTGTTTGTTTGTTTTTTGCGTAAGGATACTTGTAATGCGTTTGAAAATAAATGAAGTTGGAGATTACAAATTGAAATTGCCAGGGCTGAGAAAAGCCGATGGTTTTATGTTTTTGATTTTTTTTTTTTCTTGGGAGTTTCCCATTTTTCCATTTTTCCCTTCCATTGCTGGAGCCTTCACGACAACGGTAACCAGAGCATCATTTAATACCTGCAAAAACAAAATGACATACGCTAATGAATCAGACTACAATCCACATGAAACCAAATCCTTTTCATTAGGATACTCGAAACGCCCATTTATTGCATTTGTTAAATCTAAATCAGAAGAAGAAGAGCATTCCAGCCAAAAAAAGTTAAACACCAATGGCCAGCAGGTGGCATCGTTTTACCGGGACCTTGTTCAATCAGACTCGAATTCCTCGACTATAATTGAAGGCGAGCAAAAAACTAAAAGTAGCCAGGAATATCCAATTTGTGAGGTATGTCAGACGCCAATCCACGATTCTGACCGACACAATTTGAACGCAGCGCATTTGTCAGCGTTATCAAACCCCCAGGCGCCACTGAGTACTCTATCATTTGATCCCGAAAGCATTAGTTACAAATACTTGGTTAAGCACGGGTGGTCACCATTTCAACCGACTGGATTGGGCGTGCCCGGGCGCGAGGGGTCGCGGGTTCCGATAAAGACTGAGTTAAAAAATGATAAATACGGTATCGGGGTTCTACCTGCAACCACTGCGCATCAGCAGCAGCAAAAACAATCACCACCACAAGTGATTTCAAATGCGACCCAAGCTAAACAATACGATGAGTCTCAAAAACGAAAACGAAAAAGAGTATACCAAGAGCTTTATGGTGATTCCAAGGTTAACGAGTATTTCGGCATTTAGACTGTGTCTCCACAATCAGGTTGTATTTTTTTTTTTTTTTTTATCATTCTCCCCTTTCAACCAAGAAGCACTTGTTTAAAATGTTGATTTATGGTAATGGATCATGATGATTTTATTCATTTTAATCCAAAATTCAATTCTCTTTTTCTTTGCAGCAGCTTCTCATCTACAATTTGTTCATGTCGGCACCTTTTTTTGGCTTATGAACTTTTCCCTCGGCTAGGATCTACCCTAACCCCTCTTAATATTTTTTTTAGTCTATAAAATTTCAACCTTCCCCATCTTTTTTTTTTTGCTCTTATCACCAGCATGACACATTACGATCAAAAATGTCTGCTGCTGCTCCGAGACCGAAGCCATGGGAGGTATCTTCAGGCACGCCAACAGATACGTCTTCTTTAACTACTGTGGCTTCAACATCTCCTGCGATTCCCGGTACGACAGCTCAAACATCAACAGAATTAGCAACAATACCCGAACAGTCATCTCTAGACAACTCGGGACTAAATACAACCGGATTATCATCTTACTCTCCTTATGGAGGTGGCATGTCAGGCTATGGTACAGGTTACAATGGTATATCTAGTTATGGCATGGGTGGAGGATACGGCTCATACGGCGGTTACGGCGGCGGTTATGGTGGCGGCTACGGCAGTGGCTATGGTAGCGGCATGTATGGAGGATATGGATCTTATGGATCGCCATACTCACGATTCGGAGGCGGAATGTATGGTGGGGGTATGATGAATGGGCCCGGCAACTTTGAAAGTAACACCGCGGCAACATTTCAACTTATTGAGTCAATTGTGGGGGCCTTTTCAGGGTTTGCCCAGATGCTTGAATCAACATACATGGCAACCCATTCGTCATTTTTTGCAATGATTTCTGTGGCTGAGCAGATTGGCCATTTGAAAAATACTCTGGGTAAAGTCCTGGGTATCTATGCTATACTCCGATGGGCCAAGAAGATACTTGCTAAAATCCAAGGCAAAGATCTACCACCCGACGAAGAGATAGAGGAGGGAAAGGAAGGAGTGCAAGAGGGCACTGAAAAGACTGAAAACGCCGAAGGCTCCACAAACAAGTCGCTTATGAAGCGGGAACCACTGGGATCTAGGCCTTCCTACAAGCCCCTGGTGATTTTCCTTTCAGTTGTGTTAGGTGTTCCGTATTTGCTGAGCAGGGCCATCAAGTCGATAACTGAGCAAAACAGGATACAGCAGGCTCAAATCCAGGAGCATTATGGATTCCAACCACAGATGACGCCTGTGAGCAATGATCAGCCCCTCGAGTTCTGCACAGCGCTTTACGATTTTGTTCCTGAAAACCCGCAGATCGAAATCGAACTGCACAAACACGACCTTGTAGCCATTATTGCTAAAGAGGATCCGACAGGGCAGCCCTCGCAGTGGTGGAAAATCAAAACGCGTGATGGACGGGTTGGCTACATCCCCTCGAATTATGTGCAAATTGTGCCTAATCAATTAGACAAGTCCATCTGTGATCCTCCTAGTTTTAGTGTGGAAGAGTTTCAGAGAATGGACCAAGTGATATTGTAATGAATGATGATAAGTGTTTTTCTTCTACCCCGCGTTTATGTCTTGTTTGTTGTTGTTGTTGTTGTAGAGTCGCATTGGCCAACAAAGCTTTGTTGATTTTTTTTTTCTGGTTTTAATTTACAGTTTTGGTGTTACCGCGTATTTATGTTTTTTTCTCTCCTTCTTTTGGCATTGACAATTTTTACATCTCCAACTCGATCTGTGTCTTTTTCTTTTCCTTTTATATATCTTCTGTTCTTCACGTCTTTTATTTTATTTTCCGTCATTTGCTCATCCCTCGTAATACCCCCTCTTCCATAATGAAAGATGGCCCGCAGATCTCCTTCTCCTTCTAAAAAACATCCTGAAATATTCCAATCCTCGTGGCCGTGGCGCCTGCTCATCCTCGTGGCAATTGTTCTTCGGACATGGCTCTCGGTGTCGCCCAGTTATATTCATCCAGACGAGCATTTTCAAGGACCTGAGTCTCTTGCTGACGTGGTGTTTGGCTGGGCCACCAAAAAATCCTGGGAGTTTGTGGGTAATGCGCCAGCGCGATCTTACTTTGTTGCTTGGACTATCTACGGCATGCCCATGACGTTCATTGAGACCATGTTTGGCACAACCAAAATCAACCCAACCTTGGTGCTCTATTCATTGCGGCTGCTATTTAATTTAGGTAGCTGGATTCTTTCAGATATGGCACTTGACCGGCTAACAATGTCCAAAAACCACAAGTTTGCTGCTCTGTTTTTTTACAGTACATCGTATGTGAGTTGGACATACCAGTCCCATACCTTCTCCAATTCTGTGGAGACCGTTCTTCTGCTTTGGTGTTTAGTAATAATTCACGAATTTCAAACAAAACGACTTTACATCTTTGCCAAATACACCGATTCAGTGCTGCTGGGCTTTCTGGCCGCCTTTGGCCTTTTCAACAGAGTAACATTTCCTGCGTTTTTAGTAATACCTGGATTGCGCCTACTTATATGGTACTTTCGATATCCAATGGCATTCTTGACGCTTTTGGCTTCTTTTGTTTTCACGTCACTTGTTGCCATTTATTTTGACACAATCTGGGTCTCAGTTGCAGCAAAGTACGATAATTCAACCAGCATAATTATTCAACTGTTGGAGGCCATCAATAACCTAGGCGGCGAGACGCCACTAGTTGTGGCCCCTCTTAATAACTTACTTTATAATATGGATGTGGCAAATTTGGCTTTACATGGCATTCATTCAAGATTTCAGCACGTACTTGTGAACCTGCCACAACTGTTGGGCCCAGCTTTAGTACTGTTGATCTCGACTAAATACGTCACTTCAATCCCCTTCCAATCGGCAATTTCAGGCTTGGTGATTCTTTCTTTTGTCCAGCACCAGGAGGTCCGGTTTTTGACGCCTATAATCCCATTGTTGTGTTGTTGTCTCGATTTTGATCTGCTGAAAAATAGAAAATGGCTCTATTCGGCCTTTTTTATTGCTTGGGTTTCATTCAACATTGCAATGGGCTTATTGATGGGCCTATTGCACCAGGGCGGGATCATCCCCACGCAAGTGCATATTTCGCACATGGTCGAGAGCACCGAATTTACTGCACAAAATAATATTTTTCTGTGGTGGAAGACTTACTCGCCGCCAATCTGGCTACTGGGCAAGCCAGTGGGCTCGGTGCAGGTAATTGATCCCGATCAGACTGTGCCGGGTGGGGGCGAAAACGTTTTTCGGTATCAACCGATATTTAAATATCTGGATACCTTGGAAGCTGGACTTGACCAAGCTGGGTTCCAGAATCTCAAAGGCCCTTCCAATGTTTTTACCTCTACCAACAAAACTAATGATAGCATTTTGAATCCAACTGTTAATCTTACAGTTGTTGATCTAATGGGGGCTTCTCCTGATATCCTCAATGAAATCACAAATAGACTAAGCCTTTACTCTAGTCTCTCGTCAACAATGACAAATGTGTATCTGGTAGCGCCGCTTTCCGCTGTTCTTGGCAATGACTACTTGGTCAAAGATATTGCCGCTGCCAAACTTAATGAGGTCTTTCGCGCACCAAAGCATTTATCCCTCGACGAAATTGACTTCACGGATTTGAGAACCCTGACCCCAGGCTTGGGAACTTGGAAATTGGAAATTAACAGTAATAATAATAGTAATAATCAATCGTGACGACGAATATGATGATGCAAATTCATATTTTTTTTCTTCTTCACGTATACATGGCATATAATCATACTGAAAGTATTAAAAAATTAATTAAAATCGTGGCCACAATAAAAACAATAAGCTGTTGATATATAGAGTTCATAAAATATTTAGTCTGAGAAGGGTCTCAGCCTCAAACGAGGCCTTGTACCATCCTTAACCGCAACTTCTGTAGCAAGGAGAAGTCTTGCGGCCAATTCATTATCTTGATCAATCTTGATAAAGTCATTATCATCGTTAGAAATTAGGTTATTGAGAAGGGCTAATAATAGCTGTAATAGCGATTTTATAACTTGTTTCTCAGTTTGAATCCCTGATCCAGGTTCTACTGCCCGGGTTAACCGTGTTGTGGGATTAAATGGAGCCAGAGGTTTTAGTCGCTTATTAACTCTCATGGCACCAACCGCGGAAGAAGAAGATGTGTCAACTAAGGGAATGGGCGGAAATTTGCCAATGTTTTCAAAAACATAAGGACCAATATGTTCCTTCACTACTAATTTCAAGCCTCGCATTAACTGCCTTGATTCCTGTTCAGAGATCTCACTGCGTTCATTGATTTCGGCTTTAATCCAGTCAAAAATTTCTTGTGTTGAGGAAGAACTGGGATGGAAAACCGTTTGATCAAGACTTTTATACTTTTTGCGTCTTGCTTGTGCAAGGGTATATATCTGGTCAAGCTCCTTAATCAGTCGGTCATCAAATTTAATAGCCATCTCTTGTGCCTGGATTTGATCTAGTAAATTGTCCCGGAGCGAGGATAGAGTCGCAATCTGAGTTTGCAGCCGCTGGATCAATAATGGCAGTACCGTTGGATCGGGAGGCAAAAACAGTTCTTTATCTTCTCCTTTAATTGTCCGTTGCAAAGCCCGGATCTGCGCTCGAAGCAGCAGCGTTGTAGGAGCATGATACTGTATATTGTTGTCATCGTTAGAAATGGTATTTGGTTGTGACGATTTGCACAACCTATGGCATGCTTGGTCTAACGCGATTTCTACTCGATCCTTAATTTCTAAACTATTGTCTATCGACGCGTCGGATTTAATCTTTAATTGTTTTTTTAACGCGTTAATCTGTCGCTGAATCACTAGAATCTCCTTCTCCACATTTAATTCATTTTGGTAGTCAATTAGCTGGCTGCCATTGCTGCCAATTGGATTATTATTGAATACGGTTTCTGTAATCAACCGGTCGAGTTTATTCAGTTTTGACGTGTTCCCCAGATCAATGGTGGAGAGCTTAGTGTAGGTTGTGGCATGATGGAGCGAGCCCAAATTGTGGTATTTGGCAATCAAGTTTCTAAGACGCTTATCGGGTTCGCTGGTATCCTCATTAGACATGTTGCCATGGCGTATATGCGTTGTGTTGACCCTATTTTTTTTCTTCCCTGTTGACCACCACGATTGATCTATCTTTTGTAAGAAGAGTTTGTAAAAAGAAAAAGAGGTTTTCTTGCACAATAAGAGAATAGTTCGGCCCACACTTTACATACCAGCGTAGATTCAGGTATGAAGCTGTTGCACGCTGGTGGCACCCCAAGGTTTTGACCTAACCCCGATTTCTCACCGCTTTGTTTTTTTTTTTTTTCCTTCATTTCTTTAGGAAATTTTTCAGACTTGCCTACTCTCACTGATTCAACCAGTAGAACTTCTTCGATACATTCACGGATAATAATAACAAAAAAAAATGTCTGAAATTAACACTCAAGCCCTTGCCAACCTCGATGAGACTTCCCGTAAGGAGATCATTCAGTGGGTCGAGTCCGAAAACTCCAAGTCCAAGGTCCAGATGTGTAAGTACTTTTTTTCTGACTCCATCGCCTCAACACCCGTGGCTTGCAGCACCACCGCAATTATCTTATAGCTAACCACCGACGGCGGGCAACTTTAGCCATTCACAACTTCACCGACATGTGTTTTAAGAAGTGCATTACTGCTCCCATTACTTCCAACACTTTGGACCGTAACGAGGAGTCTTGTAAGTTCATTTATTCCGTTGTTGTTTATTATTTGCTTTGCTGAAAGCTCAAATATACTAACTTTTTATTTTGCTTATAGGTCTCAGCAACTGCCTCAACAGATTCCTTGATACTAACATCAGCATTGTCAAGCTGTAAGTGTTCTCAATCGTGAAGCCTTTTTATTTTTTTTCGCAAGTCTGTTTCTAACGTAACTTTTTTTTTTCTATAGTATCCAAGAGTCACAGAGATAAGTCTGTGGGCCATTTTCCGTCCTCTAATGATCATGATAAAAATGCTACAGTTGTTTTCCCCCCTTTATATATATCTATTTTGTACATAGTATGCCAATTTGAATTATTTTGAAGTTTTATTAGTTTTTTATCGTGTTTGGTTAATTGTTAAGTATATATATATGTATGTCATTATTATCCGTGGAAAGTCAGTGCTGATCTAGTCATGGGTATGAAAATAAGCCAAATCTGGCTCTGACGTTGGGTCAAAATATTCTACTTGACTAAAGCGCGTGGAAAAAAAAAAGTTTCAATATATTCTTTTCTTCTGATACTATTACGTCCCTGCCATTGAATGAGGACAACACTATCATCCATCTGCATAGCTGCGCCATGACCGAGGACCAAAATGAAGTCTTCTTTTTTGATTATGTTTCATCATCTTTGTGAGTTTTTTTTTTTTTCAAATTTTCATGTATTTTCTCAGCTGAAACCAACCGGTGCTTGGAACTAACATTTTTTTTTTGACTAGAAAAGAATTAACATCAGCGCCATCACTGCCGTCAATAGTTTCCGGTCTTGCCAACTTCAATAACTGGAAAAAATCAACAATTTTTTCGGAAATTCCAACAGATAGTCTTGAAACTAGTTTAAATCAGCTTGATGTTTCTTTGAATTCGACAAAATACGATCCAGAGCAGATTAGTCAAATTTCGGCTCTACTTTCGCAAGCACTTTTGCCCCTTCTTCAAGATGGCGAATGGATATGGTATGAAGGCGAGTTCACAAAGGCGTTGAACAGCAAATACAAACAACAAAATCAATTTGTCTTGAAAGGAGTGCCTCCTTTGCTGGTAGTGGCTATCCACTGGATCAAGTATCTTCGGCAGACTGGTGCAGAAATCAACAACTATGCCGGCTTAATTAAAAGCTTACTTTGCTATACAGTTGATTCATCTTACCCTTGGAGCATAAAAGACAAGACAAGATTACAAACTGCTCTTACTACTGTTGTCGATGAAATAACCGCCTCAATTCCAAACTTCTATGAGCTTTTGTTGGCCGAGATCAAACCAGTATTCATTCAACATACCACCCACCCATCGGTTTCCTCAGCCGGCCGCAGAGTCATGACCTCAGATGACACTATTCGATCGTTGTTTTTTGAGGAGTTGGAACGCAAAGAAAATCCCAATTCATGGCGGACCAAAAATCAGTACGCGCTGGGGCTACTTGAAGTTTATCTAACTAACGGCCAAGTAAGCGAAGTTCAAAGTAATTGGTCCTTTTTACTACCATGCGTATTGAATATTGTTGATGATCATGATCCAGCAATAAAGCGAAAAGGCTCTGACTTAGTATATTTGCTGGTTACACGAAGCGAGAGGAACTTTTTGGTTAATACTGGTGTAGTCCCGCTCTTATGGAAGGCCCTAAAACCAAGTCTGGCCTATCTTCCTCCCTCGACTCCCGCCAGCATATCTATCCCACTGACAAAAAGCACCTATAAAGCTTCGATTGCTCTTTCGAATATCAATTCCACGCCGTATAAACTTCAAGAAGAATATCTTCAAGACGCAATTTTGTCAGGCATCTCACATACACACACGCATACCAAATCGCTGATCACCTTTATCAATATTACATCGGACTTGGTATTGAATCATCTCAAGTCGTATACTACCCCGCATCTAAAATCGCTGGTTTCTATTGTGGTTGGGACCTTGAGTGATCCCTTGGTAACTTTCTCAGAAGAGTTGGTAATAGCAGCTTGCAACTTATCAGAATCATTAATCAGAGTGTGTTGGTACAGAATTATTGTTTACCGATATGATTTGGTCAAAGCTCTAATTTTAATATCCCGTCGACTTGCAAATGATAAAACCTCGGGGCTGATCAACCATGGCCAAAAAATTGTTGAATTATTAATTCAGGCAGTCCAGATTAATATTGAGTCAACTGAAAAATTACCTGGGATTGACAAGTTTGCAAATGAACTTTCGCAGCTCGCAGAAAAAGAGCCAACGTTTTGGTTGCTTCTTCCTGATTCATCGTTGAAATAATAAATTACTGATGTATTGTTACCTAGAAAAGATACCTTTTTTCTACAATTATTTTTTTTGTTTTTTTGTTGTTGATTCTTGTTCTTTTCATTATAACACACCCAGGAAATCCTCCTTGATAGTTCCACTGTAGAAAAGAGAAAAAAAAGCGTTAGTTGAAATTCCAATACTGATCAATAAACCAAATAGCAACTTACATTGCAACCATTTGTCCAACATCTGCTCGCACACCCACAATCTTCAGTCTAAGCCTACTGCCCTTCTCTATAGTTTGATCTTCTGATACATATGCTGGAGGGTTGGCAGTGGGATTGTATGTCATATCAGATGGAATTAACTAAAGAAAAAAAAACCCCCGAGTTAGCAAAAAGAAGACATATGAAAATCACTTCTTCATCACCTAATTCCACTCACATGTCCGGAGATGAACACCCTCAATGGGCCAACATCCACAAAAATACCATGATTGTTGACAGTCGTAACAATGCCGTCTACGACTTCGCCCTTAAAAGGTCTCCAGACAATGGCTCTATATTTGACTTCAAATTCTGCTGATCCATTGCCAGGAATAACTCGACCTTTACCAATGTCAATATTCATACCATCCATGACACAGATAATGTAACCAAACTGGCCTGTGCAAGTGCCCTCAACGTCTTGTAAAAGCTTGTTTTTGAGCATTTGAGACATGCCCGGGCCAAAGGATTTTGGAGGAAGAGTTAATTTCAGAGACAGATCTTTCTGTGACAAAATAATTTGGCAAGGTTAGTAATGCTATCTTTTTTTTTCTTGTCTTTAGTCGAAACAGTTTGAGGTCATACCAGAAAAAACATTATGGTATATCTATAGTGTGAAGTTTTGAAGTAAATCGGGTAAACGCGTTGAAAAGAGATTAAAAAGGTGGTTTAGTCAAAAATAAATAAAAATGTGAATAAATGTAGTAATTGATTGGAAATTTCTTGTTGAAATAACTCTGTTCTGCAATGATTCAATGCTGTTTTTTTGTTATTGTTTTTTCATGTACCGAGAAATATAAACAATGATGTGGAGGTTGAAATGCGATCTGAGTGGTAAGGAGCGTTAAGAGACAAGCCGAGATGATCTCAATAAAAAGATACAATATTTTAATAACGTGATTATTATAGAGTGGTCGTAAATATATATAGTTGTCGCTGAGAGGGTTGTTTTTTCTGTATAAAAAAAAAATGCTGTTTAGAAAAAGCAAGAGGCTTGCAAAACGTCAAAACGGCGATAGTGCAACGCGTTTTGGATGGAGGTTTGAAAAAAGAAGTGAAAAATTCACAAAAACTGTGACAAAACGTTGGTAGGTTTACAGCATAAATGCATTAAACGTTTGTTGCATAAAAAAATAAAGAGTGCGGCTGACAGAAACTTTAAAGGAAAGGTTGCTTGCTTTAGTTTTAAGCTCTGATTTTGAACTGTCAAGCATTGAATCGCCGTTTTTGATAAAAAGTAAATCTGCCTTGGTCTTTGCGAGATATTTCAATTTCCAATCGGCTACGTAGGATAATAGCAGAAAAAAAATTAAAATTGAATAGTCATGAAAAGAAACGGCTTGTTGTTTTCACCATGTTAAGGCTGATCAATATAGGCTTAAATCCTGAGTATCTTGGGTCTTTAAGTCTTGTTGGCTATAGTCATCATTTGGGCTAGGGTTGTTATCTATCTCTGAACCCGTCGGCCACCGTGCTCCTTGCCCGGGGGGCCTTGAGAGCACCAGGTTCTCAAGAAAACAAGTGACGGCGATTCAAACCCGCAAGAAATTTTATAATTCGAATGAAACTGGCAATTTCACGGCAAAAAAAAAAAAAAAAAAAAAAAAAAAAAAAATCTATATTTTAAAAATATTATTTCTTCATAAATTTGTTTGTTCTGTTATTACTCCCGCGGCCAATCTACCATTAAGATAAGCAAATCATAGATCTCAAATACACCTCTATACATTCAATTTTAGATATGAGAAAGTAAAGCTCAGGCAGAATGATGTATCAGATTGTAATTACTTTATGCGGTGGTTTACACGGAGTTTGGTGCCTTGAACTTGTGTATTTATAAAGCCGTTGGCTCCTACTTAATTTGACTTTTTTTATTTTTACCCGAGTTTTCTTCCTACCTCTTTTTACTCCAGATCAACAAAACACCTATAGTAATGACTCTCATCCACAACTTAAGAACACTCAGAAGATTCCCTCGGGTCGCTTCTGCTAGTGTTTCCAAAAGATTCATCAGTAATAATCTGATTTCTGTATCTGAGGAGATTAAGCAGGCCTTGAACGATAACACCCCGGTCGTTGCGTTGGAAAGTACTGTCATCACCCATGGACTCAAATACCCCGAGAACCTGGAATTTGCTCTTGCCGTCGAGCAGACTGTTCGTGATAACGGTGCCATTCCCGCGACCATTGGGTTTTTTGAGGGCAAGGGTGTCGTTGGTGCTTCTAAAGAGCAGATCACTTATCTGGCTGAGGCTATTAATGACCCTGAGAGAAAGCCCACCAAGGTTTCCAGACGCGATATTCCCCATGTTCTTTCTAAGAAGCTGTTGGGTGGAACTACCATTGCCGGTACCATGATCCTTGCTAATAAGATTGGTATTGATGTTTTTGCTACTGGTGGTCTTGGTGGTGTCCACAGAGGCGCTGAAATCAACTTTGATATCAGTGCTGATCTTTCGGAGTTGGGTAGAACACCCGTTGGTGTTGTCTGTTCTGGCCCCAAGAGTATTTTGGACATTGCTAAGACTATGGAATACTTGGAAACTGCTGGTGTGTATGTGTCTACCTACGGTCCTAAGGGCACGAACATTCCTGGTTTTTTTGCTCCTGACTCTGGTGTTCCTGTATGTTATACACGTTTTATTTATCAATTTGATCCATTACTCACTTTTATAGTCCCCTTACAATTTCTCTTCTCCTAAGGATGCTGCTGAAATTCTTTGCAAGTATACGTGAAGCCGCTGATGATGTACCTATTTGCTAACAATTGGCCAATCTAGATGCTAACTCTCAATTCAATCTTCAATCCGGTTCCGTCTTTTGTGTTCCGGCTCCCGCTGAAATTTCGCTTTCCAGAGACTTCATTGACGGCGTGATTGCCGAGGCTTTGGTCGAAGCTGATAAGAAAGGAATCTCCGGAAAGGAGATCACTCCCTTCCTTCTTGGTGCTATTATTAAGTCTACCAACGGTGAGTCTCTGAAGTGCAATGTCGGGTTCCTCCACAACAACGCTGCTTTTGGTGCTAAGATTGCCAAGGAATTAGCGGCTTTGAAGGTATAGTTGAATCTTCACAGACTACTAAATTATTTCTTTGGCTTATACAACTGTTAATACTAAAATCTGTACCTCTCCCTGCTTCGTGTCTTTTAAATGTAGTCTGGAATTCCTCTTGTCGGTAATGTGAGCAATTCAACCATATCTATGCATAAAAAAGAGTGTGTGAAGCCGAAGGAAATCTCAAAGCCTGTCGAATCACAGAAACCCATCGATACGTCCGACTGCGTGGTGGTTGGTGGATTGGCCATTGACGTAACTTGCAACATCAGTACTAGCTCCGATAAACTTGTCCCTTCATCTTACCCCGGTTCGGCAAAGAGAACGCTCGGCGGCGTGGGTTTCAACATTACAAAGGCCAGTACATTTTCTGGCCATAAACATGGCATTACTACCAGACTTATTTCAGCAATTGGTAAAAATGAATTAAATGAGGTCACTGAAGGTCTAAAGGCCGAAGCTCCCGGCAATGTGAAAATTGATCAGCAAGGTATTATTGTTTCCGATACAGATCGCACTGCTCAGTACATTGCCATGCATGACAAAAATGGTGAATTGATTGTGGCCTGTGCGGATATGGATATTATCAAAAATATGAATCCCGAATACATTGAAAAACACATCAAAGCTGCCAAACCTAGCTGTGTTCTGTTTGATGGAAATCTCGGTCAATTTCCCAAACTTGCTACTGTTCTGGCTGCTCGCTCAATTGATGCTGTCATTGGTTTTGAGCCCACCTCTGTTGAAAAGGCCGCTGATATTGCTTCCATTCCGTTTGGCAAGCGAGGTCAAATTCTTAAGGCTGTTCCCCATAACACTATTGATTTTTCTACCCCTAATGTTTATGAACTGACTGCTATGCACCAAAGGCTGCAAGATAATGAGTACTTTGATGTTGACAACTGGTTCCCAGTTATTGATGCTCTTAATCTTGGATCTTCTTTTAGAAACCGTATGGAAGTCTTTTCCAGATCTGTTCCCGAAATCTCTGATGTTTTAGTTGACGGAACCGCTCAGAAGGCAATCCAAATGCTTCCTTACATTCCCAACTTATTTGTCAAGCATGGTCCTCGTGGCGTTATTCTCTTTCAACTTCTTCTTGATCAAAAGAATATTGACTCCCAGTTAGAACGCCTCGGTCCTAACACCACATCTTCTTACGATATTGATGCTAAATCCAACGTTGTGTCGGCCTATTTTGCTGGCAAACCAGGCTCTGAAATTGGTCTGCTCGTTCAGCACTTCCCTGCCATTCCTACCGCCCCCGAATCTATTGTCAGCGTTACTGGTGCTGGTGACACTTTCTGTGGTGTGCTAACTTCGGAAACGGCTAGAAATAAAGAGTGGTTGCTTAATCCACTTGAGAAATCTCGGGTCATTGAGCTGGCACAAAAAGCGGCTAGTCTTACTATTCAAAGCCCTCATAGTGTGAGTACCAAGATCATTGACTTGTAAGTCACACATTTAAAATGTAATACATGTGAAGAAGTTCAAAGATTCGTTTTGAACTTGTTAAAAAAAAAAAAAAATCTTTTGGTTATAAGATCGCCAAATATTTTTGCAACATAGATATTGTTTGTTTTGGGGTTTTCTATCTTTTTTTATTGCATTTACACAAAATACACAACGAATTATAGGCTCAATAAACACACAAAAAAAAAACTGGATATACGTTCCATAAGATTTGCTAATCCAGAAACAGAACGTTAATAACGACTAGCCAAAATATGATCAAAGATTATTTAATATTGTTAGAGTCAAGTAGGTTTTGAGCATTTTAATATATTTAAAAGACGGTTATATGGCCCATTCGCCCTTTGCCAATATGATGAAAAAATCTTGTGTTGTTGTTTTTCTTGTTTGGCAGTGGGTTGGGGTTAGGCAGTTTTGTTTTGATACGCGAACTTGCATTTATTTAGTTCCTTCCTCAACCTGACACTCAGACACGATGGAAAACCCCCATGAGCAAATTCAAAACGCGTTGCTGGCGCGCATTATCAACAATGTAGTACGTATAAATATTTAAATATTTACCAACTTCAGAAATCTATATATATCAAACAGTTCTGAATTAATCCTAACAAAATCGTGCCTGTAAAATAGGAGAAGCTCAATGAATCTGTAATTGATCTCAACAAAACCCTCGAGGAGATCAATCGCGAAAATATGGACGTTGAGCTGCTCTCGCAAATGTGGGAGAACTATCAACGCAATATTTTATTTCAGTTGGAGAAAACTGGTCAGTTGCAGCCGCCTTTGTGATTGGATTAATTCTGTGCGTGTGAGTGACCGCAAAAGGAATATAACGTAGCGGGACCTGCAGGTTAGGCGCCGCTATAAGGGATGCCCGCTCCCGGGATAGGCGTGTAACTGCTATGTAGGAAGGATTGCCGATAATACCTGATGGTCCATATAATGCAATAGATAGATAGAAAATCTGTTTATTGTCCTAGAAGTTACATAACAAAATAAAAATAACAAAAGGATATAAAAAGAAGGCATATAGCTCTAACATTCAGGTATTCCCCAGGGTTCACCAATCTCTCCGCTTCTGTTTTTGATTTACACAAGCTCTCTGTACAATAATATTAGAGAAGCTTGTGCTCATGTTGTTGGGTTCATTGATGACATTACTATCTATAAAGGTGGTAGGGACATCGATAAGAACACTGCAACATTAAGCAAGGTGTTACAGATCTGTCATGAATGGGCACAAGAATGCTACACTGAGTTTGACTATGGTGATAAGCTGGAATTCTTGCATGTTCACAAACCAAAACATGGACGACCGAGTAAAAAGAAAAAACGAGATCCAAGAAGACTTACGCTACCGATC
>JAKUCA010000252.1:0-19423 GCA_030567025.1 Geotrichum europaeum
AATTGATGTTGACAGGGGAAGAAAAAAAAAAACGGTGAACAAAAAAAAAAAAAAACAACCTAATTTAGAATTCAAGGAACTTTAAATAACTAAAAAAAAAAAAAAAAAAAGAAAATTAAAAAAAAAAAAAAAAAAAAAAAAAAAAAAAAAAAATCAAGTCGCAAAGAATAAATTGAAAAAAAAAAATTCTCAGGTCGTGAGTATAAATTAATTAAACCAGAATCGAAAAGTAACTAGGGTTGCTGGTACAACTCAATGTTGGGTGGTGGTAGTGGTGGTGGTGGGTGGACAGATTTGTACTTGAATATGTAAAATCTACTTTTGACTAATTATAGAGCTGCAAAGTGGCCACCAAAAAACAGATAATTGGAGACTAGTTTTGCAAAATGCCAGATGATCGTAAATACAAGAAGCCTCTTAAACAAGTGAGAGTCTCTTCGAATGCTAATTTAGAAGAGATGAAGGATTAAAAAAGAGGAAAATAAGAAGGAGAAGGTATAAAAAAAAGGGTAAGCAAAGTAGAAAGAAGGAGGAAGAAAAGGAAAAATGCAAAGAAAATTTGGTGTGTTGAAAAAAAACACAAAAATCAGAGCAAAACATTCGTTGTGTTGTAATTTTTTTTTAACTGTAAAGAGGCCATATACATAGTAGTAAACAATGGCAACAATAACAACAACAAATATTATATAATTACATACAATAGAAATGAGTTCAACTCTACTTTACCCTGTCCACGTTATACGAGTTTACGAGGAAAAAAGAAGAAAAAAAAGAAGAAAAAAGAAGGCAAATACTTTTAAATACACATACATTACAAGACCAATTGGTATGCCCTTCTGCCCGTATTTACACACTGGTGATGCTCCCTTTAGGATCGGGCGTTATAGGCTAATTTTGCCTTAGAGGTTAGGGCTTTTTTATTTTTAAAAGGTGAAGTTGAGGCCAGGAAGAAACAAGTCGTATTTTTATAATTTAACTGATGACAATTTGATTATATAACAATTATGTAATTATTTAAACTTGAAGGGAACAAACTTTAAAAAAAAATAAAAAAACCGCCTTCGTGTTTCTGAAACTTTTAACATCTTTGCCGAATACCAACTCCTCATCAACCTTTAGGCCCAAAATCAGTTATATTTTACCAACTACTTTACAGAATATACCTGTATCACCATTACTTGGGAATTATCAAAAAAAAATAATTATACATATATATATTTTTACTTTTACTTCGATACCACTAATTACTCCGAAATTATACTCAGTAGCTGCTGACTTGTTTATGGACCTTCCCTTAAACCAGAGAAATCGTATAACGCACACAAGTACCCCGATTATTTTTACATTTTCCCATAATGAAATTAAAGGCCTCCAGAAAGTCCAAGTCAAGGAAAACGCCGCTTCAAGTCTTTTTATCACTCTCCGCACGACTCTTTGTCTACTACGTGATATATCTTGCGATATGGGGATGTCCTCCAGGTTCTCAGCTGGACTCAACCTCCCCACGACTATGCCACACTTTGGACAGCTCTGTTAATTACCTGAGCCCTTATTTTTCACCTCATTACGAGCGCTATGCTGCTCCATACTTTGAGCTTGCACATCCCTACGTGGAAAAAGCACAATCTCTTTACAAGATCTCGGTCTCTCCAGTGGTCAACAAGGGATCAGACCTCTACTTTAGTCACGCTCACCCGCTTGTGATAAAGAATGTGGACAAGGTGAAAGCACAAGTTGAGCCTTTACTGGAGAAAATAAACTCACAATATTTGGCATTAATTACTCCATACACTGAAAAGGTTTCATATTTCACATCTCATTATGTTGTCCCTTTTTCACTGTCCACGTACCAGCAGTTTTCGAAACTAAATACCAAAGTTCTTACCCCCATCTACAGAACAATCGCCGTTTATACCAACAAGGTCATCACTAGTGCCCAGGTTTACATCTTTCCAAAGGTCTACAAGTATGTCAGTCTAGTATTGAGGACGATTTATAACTACCTGAGACTCGTGACCAAATGGATAGTTACCTTTATTACTCCCAAGATATCAGCAGTTTACGAGTCTAGCGTAGAGCCTCAGGTAAACAAGATTATTGACCGAATTTTCCAAGACACTGATCTCAATGTTCCCACGACAGTTGCGCCTGAAAAGTCCTCCGTTTCCCAACCCACATACAGTGCGACCCTCTCGAGCTCTGCATCAGAAATTGAGACTGTTGCTAGTTTTGCTTCTGGATCTGTTACATTATCCCAGTTCACTAGCACATTAAAATCACCAGCTTTTAGCAGTAATGCTAATAGCATCACTAGCAGCAGTATTAGTAGTACTAACAGTGGCAGCACTACCGCCACTATTGATTCAACTGAATCTTCTACTATTGAGTCTTCTTCTTCAAATGACCACGCATCTGACTTGGCTTATGAAAAGATTAAGGCCAAATCTGGTCCTAATGAGTTCAACAGAGATGTGCGGGCGCAAGCTCCATTGGATAAGAAGCGTGCTAGACGCCGAGCCAGCAGTATCTCCTCTGAGCTTTCCAATTGGAAAAAGGTTGTTAACAAGACGACTAAAGATGCATTCGATACGTTTCAATCCGATATCACCAAGCTGAAGGAGACCTTGATTGTTGGCAGTAAACCCAAGTTTACCAAGCTTTTGCAAGACCTGCAGAAGGCGCAAAAGGCTGGTTTGAACCAATTGACTAAACTTGTCAAGGACATGGAGCAGAGTCTGGCTTTGTACGATGATAATGAGATTGAGCTAGAGGATATTGACTTTTCTTGGACTCCTAGTTCTGTTCAGGCGATTTTTAAGGAACATGCCGAAAAGATCAGGAATGCGGCTTTGGCTGTTAGAGAGTACTCTCAGTCTTTTGCTGAGCTTGCTGTCAACAGAACTGAAGATGTTAGATCTGCTACTATCGATGTGTTGGATGAATTTTCCGAGGTTGCATTGCAAGAGATTGGCCGCAAGATGGTTGCTGACAACAATGATGACTCAAACTCTCCTTCTTCCAATCAAAGAAATGCAAAGTGGAGTGATTGGAAGGAATTCCGTTTGCTTAAGGAGCATTTGATTCAAACTAGACAGGATCTCATTGATTTTGAAATTCCTATGGAGGATATCAACATTGTTTTAAGACAGGCGCAAGAAACTGCCAATATTCTTGCCAAGGAAGCTGCTCAGTACTTGAGTAGTTTAAAGGCCAGAGCCGATGATATCTTGATATTGCAAATTAGAACGGAGCGCCAGAGACGTGAGTTGAAAGAAGAGCCTGAAGAGGCGTCTCTTGGTGATGATGTCGAAATTTATGAGGATCTGGAAGATTGAACTCAAAAAATCAAGTCCCAAGATTGATGGTGCCACCACAAAAGCTACATTCAACAAATCTGAAGTCAGCGGTGAACCAGCAAGTAAAAATTCTTGAACCTGTTAAGGATGAGGCCAGCCTTGGGCCCAACTGAAAAAAGAAATCAGAAAGAAGAAGAAGAAAAAGAAGAATTTGGACAAGAGGTTGAAATTTGAAGAGGATGGTGATGACGCCAGTCCAAAAGTTTATAAGTAGTTTAAATTAAATGTGTGTTTTTGTTAAAAAAAATATATATATATATATGTAATTTTAATGTTTTATTTTAATTTTTTTTTGTGTGTCGTTTAAATTATCATTATCAAAACCAAAGGTTCAAAAAAGTCAGTGACTTGGTCTGTAGGATCTAGCTAAGAAAACTACTATGAATTTATATCGCTAATTTCAAGTTGTTCTGATTAAGATTTCATCTCATGTAAACACATCAATATGGTAAAGTTGTCAGAGTGATTTATGTGTCAAAAAAAATAAGTGGGTTTAAATCCTCCGATAGTTAGGACATGGGAGATTTGATTTATTGACGGCACTGAGAGTAAATATAGAGCACTATTTATCGGGTAAGCTCAGTTATTTTTTTCTAAATGGTGGTCTATATAGTAAAACCACACAGAAAATCACAATCAAGCTTTTCTTTTTTCGAGTCTCGATATGATATCTGAACATGTGATTGTAATAACATACAAGAGACATGAAGAAGGGGGTATTGAAAAAACAATTGACAAAAAAAAAAAAAGCAATCCGAAAAGTTGATAATGTACCAATCATCAAATGGATACACTCTACCCAGGAGAAAAAAAAAAGGACCGCAAAGTTAAACAACGTGGGGCCAAGTTCATTGGGAGTACTCTAGATATGTATCAATCTTGAGTAAAGATTATATATATATATATTTTTTTTTTGTTAGATTTTCTCTTTTTCTTTCTCTCGATTATTTGCAACAATAGTTGACCATCCTGCCAGAAAAATATCCATTGTGTTTTTTGATCTAACCAGTGGCTTAATTGCTTGTGAGTTGTTAGGTGAATTTTTAATACCATTTGAGAAGGGGGTAAAAAAGGCAAAGATAGGTGGGCAAGCCTTCAACAACTATAATCTACAACTATTTTTTTTTGTCTTTGGTCACTGCCTTGTCCAATTTTCACATGTCAATAAAAGCCTCCATCAGTCATATAAAGCAAAGACAACTGAGAACTGTTGGGTGAGAAGTATATGACATCAGTTCAAGTTGTTGCTGGCCAATTAACACTTGACCCCGGCACCAATGCCCATTTTTGTTCAATGCCTAAAGCCTTGTGAATTCAATTTATAGAAGCTGCTACTGAATCACCAGAAAAAACAAGCGTTTAGATAAGAAGAGTATTTGACACTTCGAGCCTTTTTTTTTTTTTTGTAAATAACCACATGTGTTTGTTGGTAATTGTATTATTGAAATAACCTAAGCAAACAGCAGTTCTACTATTTTGTTTATTCTACTTCTGCTTACTAGACTTTTGATTCCTGTACGTGTTCTTTTTTAGCCCTGCGTTGTTGTTTTTTATTTATTTTTATTTATTTCCTGACAGACCCTTTTTTCACGTTTTCAAAATTGTTGGATTTCAGGCAATTTTTTCCTTTCGTTCCTCGCTAAAATCGTATCCCAACTTCCTTGAAATAAAAAAATATGTTCAGACCCAACTACTCATATTAAAACCCTTACCTTGTATTACCAAAATTTTTCACCTAAAACAAGTTAGAAGAAGGAAAAAAAAAATAAAAATTTATAAAAATTTTTTTTTTACTATAAATCATCAACAATTTCCTCGTTTCTCCCTTTTCTTCTTTTCTTCTTTTCCCTTCTTTTCCCTACAATTCACCCCTTGAATTATCACCTATTAGCCTTATATACACTAAAAATGAGCGCCGTTAACTACAAAGTTGCTGATATTGGTCTTGCTGCCTTCGGTAGAAAGGAAATCGAGCTTGCCGAGAACGAGATGCCCGGTTTGATGCAGACCCGTGCCAAGTACGCTGCTGAGCAGCCCTTGGCTGGTGCTCGCATTGCTGGTTGTCTCCACATGACTATCCAGACTGCCGTCCTCATTGAGACTCTTGTTGCTCTCGGTGCTGAGGTTACCTGGTCTTCCTGCAACATTTTCTCCACGCAGGACCATGCTGCCGCTGCTATTGCTGCTGCTGGTGTCCCTGTTTTTGCCTGGAAGGGCGAGACCGAGGAGGAGTACGTCTGGTGCATTGAGCAGCAGCTCAACGCTTTCAAGGATGGCAAGAAGCTCAACCTTATCCTTGATGATGGTGGTGATCTTACCACTCTTGTCCACGAGAAGTACCCCGAGCTTTTGGACGACTGTTACGGTCTTTCTGAGGAGACCACCACTGGTGTTCACCACCTTTACCGCATGCTCAAGGATGGCAAGCTTAAGGTTCCTGCCATTAACGTTAACGACTCTGTTACCAAGTCTAAGTTCGATAACCTTTACGGCTGCCGTGAGTCTCTTGTCGATGGTATCAAGCGCGCCACCGATGTTATGATTGCTGGTAAGACCGCCGTTGTTGCCGGATACGGTGATGTTGGTAAGGGTTGTGCTCTTGCTCTCCAGGGTATGGGTGCTCGTGTTCTTGTTACCGAGATTGACCCCATCAACGCTCTCCAGGCTGCTGTCTCTGGTTACCAGGTTGTCCCCATGGAGGAGGCTGCCAAGATCGGTCAGATCTTTGTCACCACCACTGGTTGCCGTGATATCATCACCGGTGAGCACTTCTCTGTTATGCCCAACGATGCTATTGTTTGCAACATTGGTCACTTTGACATTGAGATTGACGTTGCTTGGTTGAAGGCCAGCGCCAAGTCTGTTGTCAACATTAAGCCCCAGGTTGACCGTTACCTTTTGGAGAACGGCAGACACATCATCCTCCTTGCTGAGGGCCGTCTTGTCAACCTTGGCTGTGCCACTGGTCACTCTTCTTTCGTCATGTCCTGCTCTTTCACCAACCAGGTCCTTGCTCAGATCGCTCTTTACAAGGCCAAGGATGAGAAGTTCAGAAGTGAGCACGTTGAGTTCTCCAAGTCTGGTCCCTTTGAGGTCGGTGTCCACGTTCTTCCCAAGATTCTTGATGAGACCGTTGCCCGTCTCCACCTTTCCCACCTTGGTGTCCAGCTCTCCAAGCTTTCTGATAAGCAGTCTGAGTACCTTGGTGTCGCCATTGAGGGTCCTTACAAGTCTGAGATCTACAGATACTAAGCGTATTGCTCAGATTTTGACCCTGTATATATAAATTTGCATCAACTGCATTTTTTTCAGTTACGAATCGTTTAGTTATTTATTTTGGTTTGTTATTTTATGTTTGTGTTTATTTAATGATCCCGAAGCTGCCTAAAGACTTCATTAATAAAATCCTCAACGGAGTTTGAAAAAAAAAAAAAAACGAGAGATCTCCAAAACAGTTCACTTTTGCCATTTGAGTTCTTAAAAATTAAATTTTGTTTTAAACGAAACGCGTCTCTTTGGTTTAAAAATAAGTAAGAAAAGTACTTTATAATATAGAACTTGATATATAAACTTTATATTTTAAGTCTGTTGCTTAAATTTTGTATGGGTTAGGTTTATGTCAAGCCTTTAATTGAGAGTTCTCTATGCCTTTATTATTTCCTATACCCATAAAGTTCAAACTGGGAACTTCAAAACCCTTTCTTCATGTCCAGTTGTTAATGCTTCTTTCTCTTCAACTCAAGACTAAATTAAGAAGAGTTTCTTGAGGAATTTTTACTCCGTTCCTTTTAATCAATTCTTTAATTTACATTTTTTTATTTTTATTATATACTCTTGCAAACCACCTATTTGAAACTGTTTGACATCCGCTTTTTCTTTCAAGTCTCACAACAGGAACCTCACATTTTGTATCAGTTAGACGCCAAATACCCTGATGGATTCTATACCCACGTATCTTTCTTTAACTGCCTACGGCGAACGTATTTCTCTTCATAAGGCGGGCCTCGACGGTCTTGACTCATCTCCGAGTGCCAATCTCTCAAGTTTGCCATACCATGCCAATGGGCGTACCCCCACCAGGCGCATATTTAATAGATTAGCGGCTGTACAAAATTTTGCCACAAGCTCGGGCTCTGATGACAACTCAATTGACACAAAGACAGTTCCAGCTTCCACAGTGCCTTACTCGGAGCTGGTTCCTGGGCTGCGTAATCTCCAGTCCAACTGGCCAAACAGTATATCTAACGTTTCCAATTTTAGTGGCACGGCCTTATCAGTTCCAAACCCTTCTACACTTCCTGGTTTTAGAGATGAGGGGCTGTTAAGATCGCAGGCTGATATTCTGGCTCATTCAGTTTTGGGGAGTCGAACAGATACCCCAACCCCTAGTCTCCCTTGTCCAGTCAGTTATAACCTTAAGACCGATGATGACGATGTCGATATTGACTATGAAAACAACGATGACGAAGAAGAAGAAGACGACGACGAGGTTGATGATGAGGATGAAGATGATGATGGCGAAGATGCAGCCATTTATCAGTCACCAGATCGAATCAGATTCCGCCCAGGTTTAGACAACTTTAAAAGAAATGGGACTGGCTCACGGCCCACAGAAACCAATCAGCCGATCCCAGAGATTCCACGGACATGGACCAAACGTGACAGCAACACAATAGTCACCACTCTTCAAGGAAACAAAGGGGTTGAAGTTAGAGCTGACTTGAATGTAAATGAGAGCAGTAAAGAGTTTAGCTGGCTTCGTGGTAACGTCCCTATTCCTCAATTGTGTGGCATCTACTACTATGAGGTCACTTTTGACCATTGTCTACGTGAAACCGTTATTGGTGTTGGCTTTTGCCATTCTAAGACAATACTGACCAAACTTCCTGGGCTGGATCAGCTTTCTTGGGGATACCACTCCGACGATGGCCGCACTGCTTCTAACCCAGGCCATAATCAACAATTTGGACCTCCCTTTGGTATGCATGACACTATTGGCTGCGGGTTTGATTTCAGCACAAATACCATGTTTTTCACCAAGAATGGATTGCTACTAGGAACAAACTTGACAAAGGCGAGTGGCTATGCCTTGGATGTATTAGAGCCTCAATACTGCGAGCTTCTTTACCCTTGCGTGGGATTTAAATCTTGTCTCAGTTTCAGGACCAACTTTGGTGGTCAGCGGTTTGTCTATGATATCGATCAGCATGTACGAAACAAGAAAAGGCAGCTATTTAGTGAGATTAGAAAGATTGCTGGTCTCCCACAGCGCTCATTCTGGGCTGATAACGAGCGCAATGTCCCCGACTTTATGCAGCAATTGCTCTTGAGCTACTTTTCATATTTGGGATACACTGACACTTATAAGTTTTTTGATGAGGAGACGAAAAAGCAGAAGCAGACAATCAATCGCGAGGCTTCACAGACGACACCTGCAGACACGACCTGGGAATCAAAGCTCCGAGTATTTGAGAGTCGGCAGTTGATTCGAACGCTTATAACTGTAGGAAAGATCGATGAAGCCATCTTGCTGCTAAAGGAACACTATCCCAAGATTTTAAACGAAAATGATAGTATCATTATGCTCAAATTACAGTGCTGTAAGTTTATCGAGTTGGTTCGCGCTACGATCCCAGGCCGCCTCGACAATCCCTTGTCAACCGCTGGTGATGATACTCTGGATTTGCCAGCCAAGGAGGATGCCGCATATACAAAGCTGGTACAATTTGGCCAAAGCCTGCGCGACACTTACAAAAACGACACAAGGCCCGAGGTTCAGGAACGCCTGGCGCAGTGCTTTTCACTATTGGCCTACGAGGACCCCCGACAGGATTCAAGTGTGGCATTTTTACTTTCCGAACGTGAACGCCAAAACCTCGCCGAGGAGGTTATTTCAAAAATTATGGTTTCACTCAATCAACCCGCCGAACCAGATTTGACGCGGGTGGCAAATTATACTATGGCGCTTGTGCATGCTTTACAAAGTCAAAAAGTGGGTGATGCAACCCTGCTTAATGCTCACCGGGATTTTTTGTAAAAGGGATGTTGTGGAGCCCATGGTTGCTATTTTTGTTGTTGCCGAATTTTCTATACTGGTTCAGCTAATATACTTTTCTATTTATTATAGATAGAAAATGTGTTTATTGTCCTAATATCTAGAAGTTACATAATAAAAATAACAAAAGGATATTAAAAAAAGAAAAAAACATGTAGCTCGAAAATTTATCTCAATGAAACTGACAAGGTAATACTCTCAGCGCGTGTAGGGGTTTCGACATTTGCTGGCGCAAGTTCCATGGGTTGAGGGAAATCTGAGATACATAAACACTTGGTAGCTCAATGCCAGAAAATTGACAACACAGCAAAAGCCTCAACAAGCTGCTCTAATCAAGCGAACCAGCAGCAAAGAACATGCTGTAAGAAGTCTAAGAACTTGATCACTAAGACCCTTCTTGGTATCAAGAAGGACTTGGAGATGCCTATTTATTTTTTTGTTTTTTGTTTTTTGTTTTACGATACAATATTTTTTTTAATAATAATAAAAAAAAAAAAAATTCAATTAAATAAAAACTGATCATCCCTGGGGGAGGACTGTTCAAACTTTACGATCAGTTTTTAAATATTTATGCACAAATTAATGAAAGAAAATATATATATAAATCCATAAACTAATCTCGGGTGAGACGCGTTTTTGTTGATTATTTTTTCTCACACGCTTGCACCAGCTTTTTGTTAAGGTCCTCACCCACGTCAATAAACCCATTCATTGTGAGGATCCGGTACATGGGATTATACTCAAATGAAGCGGGTACAATGGCCGAGACACCCTTTTCATGGTCCGGCGATTGGATCCGGACCATACCAATAATATCATCGACATCGGGGATCCGGCCATATGGCGGCGGATTCCGGAAATCATAAATGTGCAAAGTTGTCCCGCCACGAAAGCTCTCGGCTTCAGCAAGTGAGTTATAAAGTGAGTCGGTGTGTAAATTGGCTAGCATCACTTTTTGCAAAACTTGTTCGGTAAACGCCGGGTTATGCTCAAATTTTATCGGCTTGGGGATCTTGGGCGTGACACCGCCGGGGCCACTGGAATTTTTATTATCATCAAAGCTGGCGGAACCTTCGCTTGGCACGATGGGCACAAACTCAGGCGACGTGGGCTTATGGGCCGTGTAGCCCAACGGCATCGCCAGCGGGTCCTTGGAAAGCGAAATGGTGTGCCAGGTCGCGCCCGTGGGGGACTCGTGGAAATAGATCCCGGGGGTTCGGCGTAGCGTTGAGAAAAAGCAACCAAGAGAGGATCTCCGAGTGCTGCTCCTGATGCTACTGCTGCTTAGAAGGGGTCGTAATAAAGATGTAGTTGGGGCTTTAAACATGGTCAATGGCAAATGTCCAGAAGAACTGGTGTAAATGTTAGAAGGAAAAGAAGAAGGAAAAAAAATAAAATAAAACATTAAAAAAATTCAAAGGATTTTTTTCAATTGCAGTTTAGCTTGCTCAGGACGCAATCAAAGCTGTAAACCTTCAGTAATACCAATAAAAAAATATCTTGTAATCTGTTACGCAGCCTTTGGTTTTTTTATCAATACCTCCTCTACACACATCGCGTTTATTAAAACCACCCGTGCTTCTGCCTAGCAAGCGCGCTTTGAGCATGGTGATGATCTTGCTAGGCACGGCTGAGAGCCCTAACCTCCTCACATTGGGAGCTTGCAAATCACCGAAGCACCAAAAATTTTTCATGTCCCAAATATCCTTTCGCACCTCTCTTGTATTAATATTTCCTCATCATCAAACATTACTACATCCAGCCAAAAAAAAAAAAAAAAAAAGAAAAATGAGACAAAAGCGCGCTAAAGCCTACCGTAAGCAGATGGCTTACTACAAGTACAATTTCAAGTTTCGTGAGCCCTACCAGGTGCTTGTTGACGATGAACTTGTGCTTGAGTCATCGCGCATCAAGCTCAACCTTTCCGGCGCGCTCGAGCGTACGATCCAGGCACCCGTGAAGCCGATGATCACACAGTGCTGCATGGAGGCGCTATACCGCAGCAAGAATGAAGACGCCATCTCCCTGGCCAAGCAGTTTGAGCGCCGGCGCTGCGGACACCGAGACACAACTCAAGAGGACAAGGGCGTCAAAAAACCGCATGATTGCCTTTGGGACGTGGTGGTTATCGAGGGCCAAAATAAGCATCGCTACGTTGTGGCTACTCAAAAGGATAAGCTACGCCAGCGCCTGCGGCGCGTGCCGGCGGTGCCGCTTCTTTATGTCAATCGCAGTGTCATGATCATGGAGCCCATGTCAAGCGTGACGGAGCGCGCGCGCGAGCTGATTGAACGCGGAAAACTCGTTGGGGGTTTGAATGAGGTTGTCACGGCCAGTAAAAAACGCAAGAAGACTGAAGATGGCTCTGGCAGCGAGAGTGAGAGCGATGATGATGATAATGAGGGTAGCGAAGCTGAAGACGACAAGCTCAAGGTGAAGAAACGGAAAGGCCCGAAACAACCCAATCCATTGAGTATCAAGAAAAGGAACAAGCCCACCACGGCGTCCGGCAAGACCGTAAACGACACAAAACAGGAGGGTGAAGCGACAACTGGCAAGAAACGCAGACGGCGGCATCATGGTGGCACCAAGAACTCAGACGAGGGAGATATTAGCAATGCCAAGCCATCTGATCCTACTGCTGCTACTGCTGGCAGCCAAGAAAAGGGAGAAGATGCTGGTGAGCGGGTGTCCAGAAAGGAGATTAGCCAGGCAGATGCTGCTCTGGCCAAGGGGGGTGACGAGGCATCGGCTCCCGTGGAAACCGAAGAGTAACTGCTTGAGTGCTGAAGAAGAAGAAGAAAAAAAAAAAAAGCACGAGGTTTGTCAGCCATAAATATGATACATAACTAATATTATTGATATACTTTATAGAGAATTACTGGGCTCATGACCTGGTCGACTTTATTTTCCTTTTTTTTTTTTCCTTGATTAAGATTGTTTCTCATGTTGGCAAGCATGAGAAAACTCAGTTTATGCTAGATGATTTTATCAATTTGAAGTATCGCAACCGCTGGGCCAAATGAAAAACAGGTAGCTATTCAGAAAAAAAAAAAAAAAAGGGCTCTTGACTAGCTCGCCGGCTCCCAAAATGCAGCCGTATTAACTAAAATAAATTCAGGTGTACGAGCGATAAGACTATATAAATGCTGAATGGCAGGGTGCTAGTCAACTTTATTTTCCTACTGGCTCTTTAATTTTAAGGTCGGAAACTCCTCTCCGACATGAAAGGAAATTTTTCAGGCCCAAAAGACATTATTATGACTTTTTTTTTGTTAAAAACCACTATACCACTCCAGGGAACCGCCCTTAAAAAAAGTATACATATAATCTCCGTGACCAGAGGCTCCATGAAAGATTGTTTGGAAGTACAAAAAAGTAGCAGCTTCCAAGTTTGCCGTCCGTTCGGTCCATGTTTTTAGTTTGGTTGATTTTTATACCACTTCCTTGTCAAGTTAACAAACTTGATTTATCCCGCCTAACCTACCCACACCCTAAGGTTTTGCCAGTTCGGTCCTGGGCCAGAATCAGTTATCACCACTAGCTGGTTGTTTCCAACCAATCAGATGCAAGCTAGTCTTTTTTTTTTTTTTTGATTTATCGGAGACCTATCGATAGCCGAGGGTTCTCCTGCCAGTAGCTTTACTGCGGATACCTGAACAAAGTCTCTCACAATTTTTTTTTTTTGTAATGGAAAAAAAAAAAAAAAAAAATTTTTTTATCCACTGACAACAACAGCTTTCCAGATATAGCTACAATTACTGGCGACATGACTAAGGCTCTTTCAACTCGGACTAAAATGTATCAAGGCTTGAGGGCCCGGGTATGTAGATATATGGATAGAAGACCTAAGATTCCTTTTTTAACAATCTGGAGGATTTGTAATGCATAGATAATCAAATGAAAACTTATTTTTTTTTTAGAAACATTGAGCTCAATGTTTCTAAAAAAAAAAAAGAGCGCTTTAATGCCCTGTTAAAACTAAATCAGTGGTTGATTATTATGACGCTTACTTTCTCGATGCATTAACCCATGTGCTGAGGGAGAAAAAAAAAATAGCTCGAGAATCTTATTCAATCACCGTGGGGATACCTTGTTGTGAATACTGGCTCCATCATATTGGTACCTATCACACAGCGCTGTTGCTATCGATATAAAAACAATGACTGATGAAACAGGGCCTCCACGTCGAGGTTCCTTCCTCCCCCTTCTTTCTTTTCTTATATGGATTGGGCAGTTGTGCAATAAACTTTTGTATTCATATCTCTCTCTCTCTTTCTAAATACTGGTGGGTGACTCGCTAAGGATAGAAAAAAGCCACGGACACGAGTTAGTTTCAGCCCAACAGAGACCGCCGGCGTGACTATTTGCTCGTTTTCCAAATCCGCCAAATAATCCGGGGCACAAGTTTTGTAGAGAGAGTTTTTAAATAAAAAAAAAAAAAAAAAAAAAAAAAAAAAGATTTACGTAATCAATCCTTTATAATAATTTTAAATGGGGTTTTGTTGACAAAAAAAAAATATCGTTCTAAATCTATAACCTACTGATCTTATCTTAGACCTATAAGCATTGATCTTATCCTAGACCTATAAGCAGTCGCAAAAATGCCTGAGTTTCTTCATTTAGATAATATTAGAAATGAAAACAACACCAACAAGGGCCATCAGTTGCACTGACAGGACCCTCCATCACCAGCCCCTTTTTTACAAATCAAAGTACAAGATGGGACAAGAGAGTGAATATCCAGCACGCCCATCTCCGGCACCCTCCGCGGGGGAGCTTACAAAACTCGAATAGTCCAAAAAGGCTTGTTGCTGGCGTCTGCTGGCCCTTGCCCTGGTGGCCGTTCGCTGACAAAAGCTGATGGCAGTCCAGCTCATCTACCAAAGAGCGAGTAAGCGAACGAGCGTACACACACAAAGCGGACTAGGCCGGATTGGGGGAGTTTGGGTCTCATCGTATCCGTCGGATTCGTTTACCGATCCCAGCTGCCCAGCCAATCCGCCAACCAACTCAAACCTGATCTGCCAACACCTGCCAACATCGACACAGACTGTTTTGTCAATTTTTTATTTTTTATTTTATTTTTTTTTTACTTGTATTTTTGTAGAAACATTATGGATCAACGTCATTGAAGTTAAATATTTAAATACTGGACATAAAGGGTGAAAAAAAAAAAAAAAGAGCACTACTATCAGCAGCGCCACAATTTGGGCTTTTTTATTCCGATTTTCGGCCCTTTAGGGACAAGTCAGTACCATCCACTCCAGCACGGTCAAAATAACTAAATCAAAATTTTGAACTATTGTCGGCTGGTTCGACCTCAGCGCAACGCCAACAAATAAATGAATATATATATATATATATATATGACAGGCTTGTGGGCCGAAAGGTCCTATCGGATTGAACCTCCCAGATCTGTAAGTCGTTGAACCTCTCTTTCGGGTACCCCCAAACTCTTTTGTTGATGTACAAGAGCGATTCCGGAGCAGCAGAAAAACGCAAGGACCAAAAAAAAAAAAAAAAAAATAGGCGGCTAAAATCAAAATCCAATACCAGCCCCCAAACTGCCCAAAAAAAAATTTTTTTTTAAAACAATTTTAAATGACAGTTTTCATTGGCAATAAACAAAAAAAAAAAACCGAGGAACCTTAAAGCACCGCTGCCAGCCCTTGTATTCCTGATTGTTTTTTTTTTTTACAAAGAAATGGGAATATAGACTACTCTTTGAGATCAAGCTGAAGGACACACATGTTGACGCAGCAACTACGTCAGATCTGGAATATTGGTTCCTTAGATTTTTTTTCAGTGTCAAGGCCAAGCTCGCTGGCTATTGATATTAACTGTAAACACAAAAATAAAAAAATTATAAAAAAAAATATGTATATGTAGAGATAAAAAAAAAGAAATCATCAGTCATTAAAATGTTCGTGGAGGTGGGCTAGACGCCTGAGAGAGTGTTTGATTAGTTGGACTTCCCCAGCACACGGTTCCGCAGACTCAAAATGTCAGACGTATCGCGCGCGTCATTCTTTGCCACCACCAAGTCCTTCAACCATTGATTCTCCATCTCCAACTGCACAATCTTGGTTTCCAGCGATTCGACTTTTTCTTGTAGCTCCTTTGCAGTACGCACCATCTGCTGCTCGCGCATCTTCTTTTTGATTCTAAACCGCGCAGACGCAGCCGTGTTTCTTCGGCGCTTGTCCTCTTCAGATGCAACGCGCGACTCATCGTCAAACTCGGTCTCACCGCCAGCGGGAGTCGCAACAACACTACTCATCTTACGTTTCTTTGAAGCTGCCGCCGCGGTAATCGCTGCGGTAGACATGACTGGGGCAGGAGGTGAAGGTTCACTCTTGGTCTTTCTCTTCAATGTGGTCGTGGTAGGGTTGGGGGTAGCAGGTGAAGGAACGGCATTACTCGTAGGCGAAACGTTGCTCTCATCAACAAAGTTGTTAACCGTGGGGAGGAGCTCGTTGGCAAGCGAAAATTGTTGCAGGTTTTCTAGTGGGTTGAAATAGAGGCCCAAGTTTGAAAAATCTGTCGGTGATACTGATGAGCTGCTGGGTGAGGTATTGTTGGTGTTGTTGTTAATGGCAGAGTTAATCTCTTGTCGGTCGTTGGCAGCCTGGAGCTGCTTTTCTTGCTGCATGAGCAGGTCGTCAACATTTACGGCAATGTCGGTCGCACAGCCCATGTCAAAATCGAAAAAGTGGGTATTGGCAAAGATGGAAAGGTCTTCATCTTGATGCGGTGGGGCAGTCGATATTGTATGCGGCAGAGGAGCTGACGAAGTCTGAAGATAAGACTCCTCGAAGGTGTCCTCAAGCGAGTTGAGACTGTCAATAAACTGAGAAACGTTCAAACGAGACATGGTATCACGGTAAACGGGTGTCGAGTATGGGTAATGGTGAAAAGAGAAAACGGTAAAATAGTTTGACAAATGGGAAGAAATGCAATAATATTTATATAATATTAGAGCAACACAAAAATTTTCATTTTTGGCAGGTGCAAAAAGACTCAGCAAAAGTTTTGCCCCGAAAAAGGCCCTGCCAAATTAAGAAAAAAAAAACAAGTATGTTTAACATTTCTTTTTCTTTTGGTTTATTGCTGGCCTGTGTCACTCACACATGCGATGACAAATCATTTTAAAAAAGAACTGGGGTTAGGGCTGGTTTTGACCCGATGAGAAAAAAAAAGTTTATTTTTGACTTTTTTTTATGTGCGAAATGGGAAACTGTTTATGTCATGTCACGTGGAATCTATTTTGTTGGCCAAAAGCAGTCAACACGGGAGGAGCTTGCTTGAGTCTGTGTCAACATGTTTAGGGATTTATTATCTTAAAAGAGAAATTATTGTCAATTGCAAAAATATTGCAAAAAAAGAATTTACCGCATTACTTGAAAAAAGACTATGTATTTTACTTCATCATTGCGTTTTGTATAAATTCCGAGGGTTTTACTGATTGCTCTGAAATATGGGGGAGCGGAAAATAAGACAGTATCAATAAGCGGGATGATAATCGAGAAACTCAAGTAAAAAAGAAAAACGATTAAGGCTGTGTTGTCTTAAAAATCGATGCTGGTTTTTATTATGATCGTCGTACACTAGGAGCTGGTCCAAGGTTATAAAAATGCACTATGGCACAATTTGACGCTTTGATTTCACGTTGTCTAAAAAATAATAAATAAACCAACAGACACTTTTTTTAACAATATCAAAATACAGAGAGAAAAGGAAAAACAAAATAATTATTCTTTTTTTTTTCAAGTTTTTATTGATCTACAAACTTTGAACCATTAGACATGAACAACTTCCTAGCCTGCGTACCTTGAATCAAGTCGCGTTGTTATTTCACTAAATGAACTAATGGCTTCAAGATCAAGAAAAAAAAAAAAATCATGAAAATCATGTTCTACTCATATATCACAATACTTTTAGCTCCATATAAAGCGTACAATAATTAGTAACTTATTACTGCATTACTGTGAGCATATCCACATGAAGTTAATTGGCGTTGGCATTTTCTGGTAAAAAAAAAAAAAAAATTGATTGCACTGTCTATTAGTTAATTTTCAAAAGGTCTCACAAGTTTTTTTTTTTTGTTAAAAAAAAAAAACAAGGACTATTGAATAGTGAGCTAGCGACTCGCATGCTAGTTTTAACGTCCTATTCTGCTTTCAAGCTTTAACATTTCTATTGGCGGTTGTTGAAACTCAATAAAAAAAAAAGTTTAAAGAACCGGAATATAATGGTCCATTGTGGCTTTCTGTATGCGTTCATGATTCCATCTCGTTTTTTCTTTTTTTTTATTTTTGTTTTGTTTCTCCAACTCGTAGGAAAAAAAAATAAACTTGTGAGAAATTGTCTCTTGGTTAACACTAGTCCCCAGTCAGACACACCGGACTAAGCTTTTGAGTTATAATACTAAGAACTTGTGCAACCTTCTTCGAGAAAGGATTGTGATTCTCATACATGTATTGTTGATTATAATGTACCGCATTATATCTTGCGATTTCGATGGAAAAAAAAACAACAACAACTAACAAATGACTTGGAAGAGTCTCCAGTTTCTAAATGTTGCTATTTAGACTGGGTCAAAATGAGCCAAGTATAACCGGCTAAGCTTAGCACACGACAAGGAATCACTCGGACCGCTTAAAGCTCAAAATTTAGCTTCAACTGTCAGCGGATTAAAGTTAATGATACACTGTAGGCCGCATCTCCAAAGAAAAAAAAAAAAGTCTTACGATCTAATGCTTGACCGACGCCCATTTCAGTTTTTTTTAAAAATTTCACCGCCGGCCTGGTCGAACGCCGAGATTTCCACTTTCAAATAGTTTCAATTGGTATACCTTACAATGCTGGGAGGGAGATTGCACTTTGACAGGGGACGGTTGCTGCCGTGCGATGCGACTGGCCCACCGCTTGCCGTCGTAACCCACAGGCATCACCAATGTCTAGAAATGTCAAGTTTAAAGGAAGTTTTCCAGTTGGTCATGTAGGTACCGTATGTGGTGTGCAAACGCACTCCAAATATCGAAAGTTTTTTTTTTTTCTTTTCAATTCTCAAGTGGTCACAGTGCACATCTATTCAGTGACGCGCTGAATGTTTACCTATTGTATGGACTGTATCACTGACCGCTTAGTTGTAGTAGTAGTATCTGGTTATTAAAGTGTCCTATGTGTAATTATATACTGAGAAGACACCAGGCTTACCTGGGTCTGGGGCTATTTGTAGCGCGCCTGTACTCGTAGGCGCGGAAATTCGGGAAGACCGGAATTCTCCCATGAGCCCCCCCTCGTGGAGGTAGCCCGGTAAGCTGGTCTCAAGCGAACAAGGAAAACCTGAAGCGCATCTAGTCCCGTCGTTGTTTTCCGCAAGTGATAAGTCAGTAAAACCTGGCCCGGGCTGTCAATTACTTGCATGCCTCCCTGTTTCTGGGACAGGATCCTCCCCAACAGTGTAGTCAAGTGATTCCACCAAATCAGCGATTTCCTCAGAAAAAGTGACCTGGTGGGGATTCGAAACAAAAATCTGTTGACTTTTTTTGTCCAAAGTTGCGTTCCCTTAACCACTAGGCTACACAGCCCCAGAACTCGGCCGCTTAGTTATAGCCCGTACAATTAGTCTTACGGTGACAATTGTATTCGGTCGCTACTACCTTCAATTTCACCGTCACGCCCTGGGATGACGTTAAAAACACCAGCTATCGAAAGATAGCAAAACAAAATGGTATAAACAAACTACGACAATTAGCCTAATAGGCTTCACTAGACACAATTTGAAGAATCCATCCTTGATGAATCCAGCTCCTGTGATATGAGAAATGGATGATTTTGAGATGGATGATGGCCACAACGAAGACGACGATATGAAGAAGATATACAAAGAAGACGACAAAGTCATAATATGGAATACCTGGTCCATACAGGAAAACAAGCAAAATTAACCTGAGCTACTCTTAGCAACAAAGGAAGAACCAAAAACGAGCAAATCCGAATCCTG
>JAKUCA010000253.1:0-19379 GCA_030567025.1 Geotrichum europaeum
TTTTGTTATTTTTTTTTTTTTTTTTTTTTTTTTTTTTTTTTGCTTCCTTTTAAGGTTCAAGAGTTACGGCCATAATTGATTCATTTTTTTTTATCATCATAAAGTACTGGATGTCCCACTTGATACAAGAACCGATGAATGATGCAGCAAGCCCAGCATCGGAAAGCCGCAATGTTAAGCTCTGGCGGCAGGTCCCTAAACCCGTTCTTGAAAATATAATGGTAGAGATCTGCATTTAGATGTGGGTCAATGTCATTGTTATACCAGGGCACTTGCAGCTGCTCAATCTCATCCTCAGAGTCAACATAAAGACTGGTGGTCAAAGGGCCAAGCCTCTTTTTCATATCGAGCTGAAACCATGTCATGGATGGATAGGCCTGCCTGATTTCATTTTCAATAATGCGAAACAACTGGGTGCCAAAAGAAACAATGGTAATATACGGATAAGAACTCAATGTCAACCGGATATCTCTGATAAAAAAATATATATAATTAGTCCATATAAATATAGTATCAATTTTTTTTCTAATATACTTTTGGTCGTCGATAAGATTGAAAAGAGCTCGGTAAATTCCCCTGATTCTCTCATCTGTCTCCGTGGTATAGCCCCACTGTAGCAAGGCATTCACATAAGACTCAAAGGACTGATCAGAGCGAACAAGCGTGTTGGAGTCACGGCGCCGAAGGTACCCCAAAACCGCGCAACGAATCCAAAAAGGCATGAGGGTCCTGATAAGGTAAGTGGGAGGTTGGTATTCTGACTGAGTCAGTATTAACAAAAAGGCGTTTGATTCAGTTTTTTGCTGCTTTTTTGATACATCATGATTAGCATTGGCAGTTGTGCGAGCTTCTCGCAAGTTTTCGCTGGGGTTTGTACTACTTTGATCATTGGTGGAGCTGTGTCTAACTTTAGGCGGACTGTGTTGACCATATCTTCCTCTTGGTAGCAAGGGTATGCCATAATTTTGTCTCTCGACGCGACGACGTGAAGGATCCAAGAGATGGTTTAAATCATTCATCCTACTGTCATCTCTTTGGTTGGTATAAAAACGGGGACGAACAGGATTAGAAAGATCTCGAGTCGGAATAACAGGAAAAAATCCCAAGCGTTCACGGTTTGAAGCCGATGTAAGGTTGAATTCCTGGGGACCGCTGGTAAAGTCTGTATTTGAGCCTAAGGGCTGGGTGGTTTGTGTACGTTGTGACATTTCGTTGGCACCCCGAGAACGTAGTTCCCGAATATGATTCTCCCAACTCGCATCCTGAAAATTGTTGAGATTGATTTGGTCTAAACTTGAATAATCGTATGTGTCAAAATTCAAGTTTGGTTGGGCGAGAGGCTGAGATCCAGACGGAATACTCTCTGGTGCTGTGGGATTGTCATCGTTACCGCCAGCGAACGTGTTTTGAAAAGGGCTTGCAGAACAGTTGGATTCCAGATCAGGCTGATTGTGATCAACATCGCTACCAGTCGTTGAAATTTCTGACTCCGAAGAAAGAAAAACAGGTGAGTTCAACAATTCAGTTTGGAACTTGTCCTTGAAATTAGGATCGCTCTGAGGAATAAAAGTCTCTATAGAGAGACGAAAAACTCGAACGGGCGGGAAATGAAGTCTAATATGATTCTCCGGCCGCTCTGGCGGGATCTCATCACCGGGTCGACGCCTGAGTCGCAATGGGACCCGATTGTAATGTGAAAAATCGGCGCGAAAGTTGATGTCGACCATTTCTGCCAAAGATAAGTCAAGGCGGAAAAAGATATACATTAGAGCAATACCAGGAGAATCTGTGAGCTCTTGCTGAAAATTACACAGATAGACTAAACAGGGGATAATGCGCATGATAAATATCTCTTTCATCAGAAAGTCTTCGGACTTGTCATATCGGACCATTTGGCAGCCCAGATAGCACGTCAACGTTACAAGAATTGCAGTCTCTGGCGCATTGTAAGGATGTGGGGTTATGTTGTAGATTGGGACATCACCCCTATATTCTACTTCTACCATGGATATATCAACCAGCCTCATCATGCCATAAAAATACCGCTCAGCCCAGCCCCAGTGGCTGCAACTACTACAAGCATCGAAAAGAGCGGTAGCAAGCCTGGGCATCAGTGCAAGAGTTCTTGTGTTGGAAAAAATTAGGTATTCGGACATGAGTAGAATGACATCGCCAAGATAATCTAATTTGTGTTGCATTTCATTTACTGAAACAGGCTGACGAGATAGCTCTTCTAACTTGTAAAGATCTAAACCTATATCCAGTGCAGTACTGTTTGGGGGTGAAAAACTTTGTTTTCCTAACAACCTTTGATTGGTCTCAAAATTGTTCATGCACTTACCCTTGGTTGTAGAAACCCGCATTCTGGAAGTTTCAACAATTTCTTTTTGTTCAATTTCATGGGCTGGCAGAGATGTCGCTTTATTCGACTTTCCTTTCAACTTCTGTGTCAAAGCCAAATTTGATGATACACTTGACTGATGTGGGGTTGACGGATCTTGTGTATCCAAAATTGGTGGAACTTGAAGAGATGAAGTACAGTTGATAGAAGCAGGGTTGGCCTGAGCTGAACTGTTCGGTGCCAACTGTTCATCTTTGTAAAAGCAAGACAGTGTCTTACCCCACAACAACTTCAGCTTCATAGGTAAAGCAAGGTAGATTGGTATTTCAAGCAGAAAAATTTTGAAGCTAGCAAAAATTGATACATAAAAGGTTATGATATAAAAAAAAATGACATTTTTTACTCTAGTTTACTTTAGTTACATCATTGAGGTTGTTACTTGACCTTGTTGATGATAGCTTGATATGTTAGACAAGAACCAAGGTGGGTTTAAAGTTCAGATTTAGTCCCTGAACGTCATGCCCTGCATACAGGTAATTTTCAGAACTGTTGCGTAATATTGATCACCTTTTATTTCATCTCCCAATGAAACAAAAAGAAATCAATCGTGAATGCAGGGCTAGCCAAAACTGTCAAAAGCTAACAAGCCCTCCACAATCAGAACAAAAATCACAAACGACGTCCAAATGGCCAGACCTCCCGCTCAAGACCCTTTACCCGCAGGTGCTCAAAATGCTATTAAAAAGAATGTTATGGACCCTAGGAAGCAACAAAGGTATGTTTTAGTAGCAACGCTAAATTGAACGAGAATATTTCTAACAAGCCCTTCAGTATCAAATTGATCCTGATCGGAATCCCCATCATGGTCGTGTCCAGTTACATGCTTTACAAGAGACGTAAGTATTGATGACTTTTTTTTCCCTTTCTTTTGCTAACATGTACACTGCGTAGTGGTACTGGGTGAAGAAAAGCGCAGACAAGTCGGTGAAATGACGCCCGATGGCCAACTGCGATTTTTTAACGAACAAGAATTAATTGAAAAAGAAAGAGAGACCTGGTTTACTACAATTTTTGGAACAGAATCCTGGACCAACTCAGTGCGACGACGATAAGAGTTGGACAAACCTTGACTTTCATTTTTTTTCTTTCATGTTTCGTTTTCATTTCATTAAACTATTACAATTTGTACATAATATAAATCGGCATATATCTTTAAATTTTTTTTTTTTCCCTCTCTTCATTCACTTTGTTCAAGATAATCAGCGCGAAATTATCGAATCCTAGTTTATGCGAGAAACCTTGAGCTTGAGCCCATATCTTCCAACTGCGTTGACTGGAATGCTCCGCTTTCGGGCCTGCTCAAGAAAGTCGTAGCGTTTGGAGTACTCAGTCTGGTTAAATGACTCGAGAGTTTTTCGTTTTCTGATAGCCGGCTCAGAAATATGGTCGTTGAGAGCCGAGGTAATGGAGTTATTAGGGTCTCTGTTAGTTGCTGACCCGGGAATAGTTCTTGGGGTTGTGCTCTTCAAATGCTGAGATGAAGGCATATATGATATTAATGGCACTGTCTTTTTGTGGATATGACTGGAAATTTTGGGCATATCAGATACATCTGACTCAGAGTCAGGAATACGACTGGTAGAACTGCCAGTAATATAACCAGAATATGCAGATCTGTTAGTTGCTGGATTGGCATTTGCAATTCTAGAATTCAAGGTAAGAGCAGAGCCTCCGAGTCGAGGAATAGAAGAAGGTAGAGAGTAGAGAGGCCTCCCGTTGTGTATAAGTGGAGGGTCTGTATCAACAGAGCTTCTGGATCTGATGGTTTCTGACTTGCTTGGAACGTGAGTTTTAAAGGTTGAAATTTTTTGTTTACGAGAAGTCAAATTCGAACCCTCGTTCGATTGCAACAATCTAGAATCAGGGGAAGGTGATAAATCAAAGCGGGTAGAAGCTGTTTTGCTTTTTGAAATGGGAATTCTAGATTGGACACGATACTTTTCTGGAAGGATACTATGCAAGGATGTAAAGGAATTCGAACAGCTACTCGAGCTTCGACTAGTCACACCATATGCGGGACTGGCGTCTATGGATATCATAGGAGCAGACTTAATGTCAAGCCTAGTGCTTGCAGAACTTGCAACAGAAGACTCATGAACAAAAGGTATAGTGCTAGACACTGACACTACCTTTAGCTTATATCTGAGAGGTTTTCGTTCGGGAAGAGGCTTATTGATGCTAGAAGTTACCGGAGCAGGTGATATTTGAGTGTGGTTTGGAGTGTCAACTTCAGAGGGAAACTTATCTTGAAACTCTCTTAAAGGCTCAGACTTTTTTCTCCTTTCTAATTTTTCTGCTTGATGCTGTTGCTTCTCTTCGATAGACACTCTAGATGTATGACCTAATACTTTTGATAAAGCCAGTTGCGATGGTTTTTTGGTTTCATTCGAAATCTGGACCTGATCGTTTAAATTTGAAGAAAGTTTGGGAGTTGACGGAGTGAAAAGCCCAGGTAATGAAATTGAGTTTGTTGATGTTTGGCAAGAGTGTCCGGGAGAAAAGGTTATATTCGAGAAGAGTGAGTTTGAAGGACTGTGTGTAGAACTAACGGGTGAACAAAACGCTGAAGCCATAAACCGTTGGACTACTGGGCTTGATACCGATTGAATGGAATCCTCTCGAGCTGGTTCCGCTAGCTCCTGAACTGGCGTGCTATTGATTGTCGTGTAAATCAAGCTCAGCTTCTCTTTGATCGAGATCCATCGGCAGTCTAAATCCTGTTTTTGCTCTAGCAAATGAACAGGAAGAAGATTGTCTTTTGACGCCCTTTCCAATATATCAAAGCAGCTAACAAGATCTTTTATCTGATTGCCGTCGGTGCGGAACGACCTTTCTGTCAGGACAAGCAGCTGGTTGGTCTCCAGGCAAATCGATTCCAAAACCTTTGACCAGGATGCAGACCCAAAGACATTTGATGCATGCATGACTTTACTGCTGAGATCGTCTCGTTTTTGAATCAAGGTGCCATACTTCTGTCTTAGATCTTGAATTGCTTGTGAGTATAATTTATCGGCTTTCCGCTCAAACATTTTTAATCTCATGGGAAGAAAGTCCAGACTTGCTTGAAGGTGCTTTAACTTCTTTTGAATCATATTGAAGTGGAAAATCTTGGTGCTCAGCGATTTGGAAGCTTTGGAGTAAATAGACTCCTCAGGCTCCTGGCAATCCAAGAGCATTACCGTGCAAGCATTGATTTCAGTTTCGATTCCTCCCATAATATTGAAGTTCAATTCGGCCCATTCTGCAACAACGGTCTTTTTTTCGATGAGATCTAATACCAAGTTAGAGACTGTGTTCCATTGTACTATTGCGCTTTCTATCTTTGCCACAAGTAAATGCAAAATGCCGCTGCTAACTGCGCTTTCTGACCGCCGCCTCAGACTTCGCCAGAAAGAGGGGGCCATTGTTGTAGTTGGAGGGGGTGTTGATAGCGGGTTTCCTAGCAAGTCTAATGAGGTCTCCGATTCATTTTTGACACTTTCAAGACTGTTCATCAGCATGAGCAGGTGGTCGATGGTTTCTTGCATGCATGTTGATATGTCAGATAGTGAGTTTTGGTGCTCGTATACGTGCTTGATATCTTCAGTGAGAAACAGGTCCAACAGAATCTCTTTTGCAGTGTCGAGGTAATTGCTGATGACAGTGGTTGCTTGATCCACATTAAAGACGGGGTTAGTAGTCTCTACTATATCAACCTTGGTTCGAGTGAGCCTGTTTAGCTTTTCGATAAACTCGTTTGAGACGAGTGACTGGCTATTACACATGGTCTCTGTTTGAGAAACTGAACTATCATCAACCATTAGTTTAATTTTTTGTTTTTACCTGAAAATCAAAGGGCTAAAAAATCTCGAAGAAAAAAAATAACAAGCAGAAATTTTTTTGCTTCTAACGCAAAGAGTAGAAAAATGTTGAAAGCAGAGCTGGAGAAATCGGAGAACGAATATAAAAGGTGAGTCTCGCAGGCATGAGCCTTGTTTGTTGACATTATTTGAGTTTCTTAAAGGTAAACAAGAAAGCTCTGACAGTGCGAGAAAAATAGAGCCTAAAAGAAAAATGTCTTTTCTACTCAATGCCCAGGGTTGTTGACGCTACTCTCTTGTTCTGGAAGGGTATGAGCAAAGGCGGGCTATTCGTTATTTATTCTTGGTCACAAAGGCCTCTTTCCGGACAAAACAACAACAAACACCTTGCTGCAAAGTACTAGTTGACCTAGGAGACATTCCAACGGGCTCAGTCAGATGTCCTTTCGCAAACAAAGACCCATGGCAGTATGCTGCATCTGTACCAAATGTACAACGGTGTTTTTATGCCACCAAAACAAAATTTATTCATTTTTATTTTTAATTTTTTTTTTTTTTTTAAATGCAAACTCTCTCCATCGGTGAGATCAACGCTTCTGGTCCCGCTGACAAGTCTAGAACTGCCCTCAGGCCTTTGATTTTTCTGGAGCTTCGGACAGCATTTTGATACTCTCACGGTGTTAGTACAGGTATCATCATTGATTAATCTAGTTAATAACTGTAGATAGGGACATATTCTGATATCAGAATTTTCACTTTTGAGACATGTGCAAATTATGGAAAATATACATTTTCATCGCTAAAATGCCTATTGATGCAAGTGATATATGTGCTTGTTTCACAGTGATGATTTTAAAACCCTACATGATTTCCTGAGCTTCGTTACAAGCCCTGATACTGTTGACACGGGAATTAGAAATTGAGTACTCTCTTCGGTGGTATCCATGATTATGGTACCAGTGTGCGATTTTTTTATTGATCGTAGTCAAACCAAAACTCACACAAAATTTTCTAATCTCGAAATAAAAAAACAGATGAGACATGATGCGGCCAAAGGACCTGAGGATCACTGTTTGCAATCCCAATCCTAACACTATGTTTACAAGAAAGCTGTTGAAGTTTCATTAAGTCGTCATTATAAAACAAAATATAAAAATAAAAATATGCACATGCATTAAATGTTGAAATCAATCACCAACTGGTCAAATCCAGGTCCTCACCTTCAGCCTCACCAAACAAGCTTGACTTTCCAACCTTACCAACTGTGGTCTCTTCCCAGGAAATGCCCTCCTGATTCAGAATATCGGGGTGATGAGTTTTCAAAAAGTCCACAATTAAAGTATTAATTTCGGCAAACTCAAGAAGAAAGGCATCATGACCCTCAGGCGAGATTATTTCCTTAAGTACAGCGTTGGGGATGTTCTCTGCCAGTATCTCTTGTTCGGAAAAGGTGAAAAGTCCATCAGAAGAAATACCAATGACTAAAGTGGGTTGTTGGATAAGACTTAATGCTTTTTCTATGTTATCTCCTCTACCTCTAGACACGTCGTGGGAATCCAGCTTACGCGTGATGGAGATGTAGCAATTGGCGTCGAATCGGCTGACAAATTTTTCACCTTGGTATCTCAGGTAACTTTGCGCGGTGAAAAAGGTTTGTGGCTTGGTGGGACTTGACAAACTGTTATTGCTGTCTGTCCGTTCTAAAGGCTGTGATTTTTCTTCCGTTGGCGAAGGAGTTTCAGAAGACAACTTGCGGCCTTGCTGGTGACCTTGGTTATGAATAAGCCACCGCTCCTCGGAGGCGTTTGCCGGGAGTCTAATGCGATTTGTTGACTTGTCGACACCCTTGTGCTTCAAAGGATCGGGAAGGTTTCTGCCAAACTTGGACTCAAAACTATTGCGAGATCGGTATGTCAGCATAGCGGCCATACGGGCAGCACCAAGGCCAATAATTGGGGGATCATCAAACTTGTAGTATCCGTCATTGTATTTAGGATCCGAGTAAATTGACTGTCGTTGAGTCTCACCCCATGAAATTCCCCAAGCACTATGTGTCGCACATGTGGCCAAGGGAACAATCGTGCGAACATAGTCCTTGCCAAAATAAGCGTACTCGAGAACCAGCATACCGCCCATGGATCCGCCAATGACGGCAGCAATGCTTTTAACACCAATGTCATCAAGAACTAGCTTGTGAATATTCACATCATCTTTTACGGTAACAAGAGGAAATTCTGGACCGTAATATTTTCCGGTTTCAAAGTCGATGGTACACGGAGAAGCTGAACCGTAAGGGGAACCGAGGGAGTTGAGACAAATGATGAAAAATTTGGTGGGATCAAAAGCTCTGCCAGGCCCTAGCAATGGACCCCACCAATCTGCGACATCAGCGGAACCGGTCAGGGCGTGACAGATGACCATTACGTTATTGGCAGCCTTGTTCATTTTACCCCAAGTTTTGTATGCGACGGGGACCTGGTGGAGAATATCACCGCATTCTAAAGTCACTTCGGGGATCAGGACAATTTTCTGATCTTGGACAAGCTGAGAAAACGGATTTTCTTCTTGCTTGCCCACTTCTTTGAAAGTTCGAGTTGTCATAAATGAGTGTTTGCTAGATAACAGAGCAAAGAAGCGAAGATGACAAGAAAGAATGAGAAAAGGCTTCAATAACAGATGAGTTTCAAATCAAATCAAAAATAAATATATTCAGAGAAATTTATGAAAAAAAAAGGGATTACGGCAGTAATTAGTTTATATAAAAAAAAAAAAAGTCATAGATAATGTGTGTTCACTAAGTTTTTTCCGAGTATCTAAAAGAGTCAATCAGGCTTTTGGAAAATTGCATCAGAATCATAAAAAAGAGTGAACGTAATATCATGTGACTTAGCAAAATTCTTTTGAATTAAGAAAAAGTTATTTTTTTATCTTTCAAGTTGTAACGCCCAAGTCATATTTGATTTTGACTGACAAAAAATTTTAATTTTTCAGTTGTATTGATTCTTTTTTTTCTATTTCCTGTTCCTTGAACTTCAGAATCCACATCTCACCAGAACAGAAATGGTCGGTATCATATCTAATAGTACACCCGCAACACAATGTACGATAACCGTTGGGCCACTCCACGATAATAAAAGCGCCAACAAGGACAAGGAAAGTGTTACCAAAAAGACCAAGGTTGAAGAACGTCAGACTAGAGTTGATCAATCGATAAAAACACACAATTTCGCTAAACAAGTCGAGATTATTCTTCCTTCTTCAAGCTACAATAAGGATCTTGAGAGACTGTTAGTTGGGCCTGAGCCTATTCCATTTTTTAGAGTCAGATGCCCATTGAAGTTGTTTTTGCAAGGCGATTTCATGGACCTTTTCATCAAGCAAAACAACTGTTTGGTCATCTCAGAGACCAAGCTAGATCACGAAGACACATTTGCAATTAGCAACGGAACTTTACATATTTCACTTACAAAAGAGTCATTTGAGAGAGCAGGGCTCACCTCAAATTTCAAAAAGCCCAAAAACAGGGATTTAAACACTAAATACAGAACTACTTTTGACCTGCGGAGTCCAAAGAGCATCAAAGGCCAGTCTAACCTGTTCGACCGGTTGTTGTGGGCTGCTGATAACACGCTAAATAAGAATATGGATTTTGCTTTCACACTGACAGATTCAACGGGAACCCCAGTGGGATCTACTTCTAAAGATATGGAAAAAGCGCTGGAAGGGTTCAAGGAGTTTGGTCTTCATAAGAGCTATGTCAATTGCACAACAACGGTTTATGAGGATATTACAGCCGCAATTCCTAGGTTTGCTCTGCCAAAAGACTATCAACCTGAAACCCCCATTGTCGACAAATCTTTGTTTGACCCTCACAAATTTGACCTAGAAGTGTTGCAGGAATGGGCATCAAACTTACATGAGTGGCTTGGGCTGGTTTCTCTTGGGTCTGATAGACTACAAGTGGGCGACTCTGTGGACAAATATCTCAGTAGCTACGAGCCGGGATTTGTCAACAGTGACAAGAAAAATGAAGCCAAGTCTATTACTATTGTGAAATGGAGAGGAGGTCTTATTCCTGCTTACTTTATTTGGAATTTATGGAAGCTCGTGGAGGCAACTTCCTCCTGGGTGTCACTGAACGTGCATGGTGTTGAGGACTCTCCTGTATCATGGGGTAACAGAGAACACACTGTAACCGTAAGCGGGGAAAACAATTACCAAGCAGTAAAGCTCGCTGAAGACGATCATTATTTATTATTGGAAATACTCGATGGTGGTGATCCCTGATCTTGCCAGTATTAATTTTAACAAGGAAACAAAGCAAAAAAAAAAAAAAAAACGATCAAATGTATTAAAATCAAAGTACGCTTATTTTTGCATATATATATATATATATATATATTTTTTTTTAAAAAGCTAGTACTTGAAAACTTGCTCCTCGGTAAAACCAATATCTTTTAAGACACCCGTAAGTTCACCTTGGTCGGTGGGCGAAGCTTTAGGACCAGACATAGCCTTGTATAACGGAGGAGGACCGCAAACAAACACCTTCACATTGTTCTGGCCGGGTTGAAATAAAGTCTTCTGAATGAACTCCTTCGTGATAAAACCAACATATCCTTTCCACGTCTCGGGGTTTTTAGCCTCATTAATGAAAAAGTGGACCTTGAATTGTGATGGAAACCTCTTTTCAAGCTCTTCCAACTCTTTTCGGAGCAAAATATCATCTTCACTAATGTTGCCATAGTAGAGCGTGATCTTGGTCTTGTCGTCAGGGTTACTGATTATGCCATGGATCAATTGATACAGAGGGGTAATACCAGTACCGGCGCCAATGAGACCAATCTGATCATGCTTGTTGGGGGTCCAAGGATACTTGGAAATTGGTCCCTTGAATGAGACAGTGTCACCTTTTGAGAGGCCAAAGATATGGTTGCCAAATTTGCCAGTCTCATAGCGCTTGATAACAAGCTTAAACTCACCAGGAGTCTCAAGATCAGAAACTGGTGTGTAGGGTCTGATAACGGGTGAGCCCTTTTCAGTAATGTACTTGGCCAGAAGACAAGAAGTATAAGTGAGACCTAAAATATTGTCCTTGGGAAGATCAAAAGTGAATCTTTTGACATTGTGTGAGAGCGTTTCAATATTGCTCAACTTAAAATCAACCCATTCGCCATCACCCTTAAGTGCAGAGTTGCTTTCTAGTGAGATTTTAGAGGAGTTCGAAAAGTAAAGGTAGCCAGCAGCCGTAGTAACTCCGATAGTTGCAGTTGTGACCCAAGGATTGAAAGCAATACCAGCTTTAGAAGAAGCAGGGGTTAATCTTTTTAATTGCTGGAAGACGTTGTGATAAATGGAGTTTCTGATGGGATTAATCATTGTGAGAAATATGAGTCTGAAAAGCGATGGTGAGTGGTAGCCTTTAAGGTGGTTGAGGAGGATTTGACCATCTTATATAGAAGCAGAATAAACTTTTATTGATTGAGCCTGACACCATTCAAGTAGGAGGATATACTTGCTCTTATCTTACTAAGTCGCTACCATCTACTAGTGATTTTCAATTATTACGAATAAGGGTCAATCACATCAGAAATAGACACTATGGAACTTTCATTTTTAAAAGCGCAAGCTGACTGTTAGTTTCAAGTCTCGACTCTTAGGATATACTATGTTGCTTGGTACACAGAGGCCACTTTTTTCAAGACCTTTTTTTTTTCCAATAAAGTTTATGAGCCGAGCAATACCTTCCAATGAACGGTTCGATTTAAACAATCCTTTCTGAATGCAAAGCTAAGAAGATCTGAGAAAACCACTAGATCTTATTCTCGGAAACTGCAAGAATTGGTTGCTGCCACTTAACAGATTGTGAAGTGCTTATAACCTTAAATACATAATAACATTTGTTGATGTCATAATTGAGTCAAATTGAAAACAGAAAATTGTCATGAATTGGCTTCTGCCTCACTACAACAAGCTTGATTTCTAACGACTTGAAGGCTTATTACCTTGTCAATTCTAATCAACTTTAGCTTGAGTTCATGTTTTTGTGTTCAACTGAGGTCAAAGCTTGCAGCAATTGGGATTTCTGGTACGCAATTTACACAACGGTATGAAATTTGCAACACGCCCTAACCCACGTCACTGATTCCAAGTCGAGGGACGAGCGCACACCTTTCGGTCATTGAGAGACCGTCTCATTCAGATCGCGAAATCTCCAACATCCAGGTTCGACAAACATCAATAGCATCTTAATAAATAGTATTCGAAATGGCTGAAACAGCATTAGAAGAAAAACCACAGACTTTATCTGATGATGAAATTGAAAGGCTTCGCTCATTCTCCCGTACACAGCGGTTTGGCATGTCTCCGATCCCCAGAGTTTCGCTCACCGTGATGGCAGGATCAACATATGGCTTTCTGTCTGGTTTCCACGGTACTTTCAAGGCTTCGGGTTTGCAGTATTTAGCACAAAATGCTCATCGGCTTCCAACTACCAAGGGTGGTTGGTATTTCTACCATAAGAGAAAAAATTACGTTGTTTTAAAGGCTGCGCTAGGCAGCGGCTTCAAGGGCGCGTTAAAATTTGGAGGTGGTGCTGGCTTATATTTTGGCTCTGAAGCTGCGCTGGACTACTTGCGTGGTGATGAACATATTGATTTCTTGTCAACTACTGCATCTGCTACGACTCTTGGTCTGGCATACAGCGCGATCAAGATTCAGGGTCGCCGGGCTAAGATTGCCGGAGTGAGAAATGCATTCTGCTTCGGCCTGGTTACAGGACTGATACAGGATGGACTACGGTATCTACGAGGAAATAATGTCTGGTATGTTAACAGATTTATAGAATGATTTTTTACCAAAAAATCATGTTTTTGTATATAGTTAATTGAAGAGTAAAAAATTTATTCATCATCACTTTCTGAGTCGCTTGACTCGATATCCTCCAATTCTGGTAAAGGAACTGTCAAAGTACAAGCAATGCCAGTGATGTCATCTAACTGTTTTCCCGCATCATGATGTTCCGAAAAGATCAGAACGGTACCGCCAGTATTTTTCACTGTTTCAGCCATCTGAATGTAATGGCGTCTCTCGTTAACGTCTGAACTCTTGTATAGTCTATTGCTGATCAGGAGAGTGTCAACAGCAGCGTAATCAACAGCAGCGGCAACATGCTTAGGGCCGTACCAAGCACGGTTGGGGGTGTTGTTCATCATATCAAAGAATTTGTCTAAGTAAGCAGTCTGGCTTGCGTACTTTGTGCTTTTCAGGCGTTCTTGGACCTCGGGGGTTCTCATAGCTTCATTCAAGCCTTGTAGGTAACCATTTGACGAACTGACGACCAAGAATTTGTCTTTAGACTCTAGAATAGACTTTTCACCAGTAGAAGCAGCCGTTCGCAACGCATAGTCGTAAAAGCCTCGAGCTGTAAAGCCGGGGGACGCAAGAATGACAGCTTTGATCGATTCAAAGTTGAATTTGGACACCATTGCTGCATAAATATTCTTGTAAAAACGTTCAATTCCTCTTTCTCTATTCTTGCCTTCTGCCGCAGCAATAGCTTTACGAGGAACTGAAATCTCGATCTTTGCCTGAAGATGTGTCATATTCTCAGTGATAAGACAAACATGGGCAATTCCTTCTTGCATAACAATAGCACCAACTTCAGCTTTGAGAGTTGGATCGGTGGCCTTTCGAATTTCATCAATGTCCTTGGGGTCCCATTTATCTTTATAGAGCGTGAATGGCTTGTTAATTTCTAGATCGGCAGAATGATGCGAGCCTAACGTGACATCATCTTGTTCACTGACAATAGTACCAGCAACACGAATAGATCCACCATAAGGGTTTTCCAGTTCACATTTCTGGATTCTGATGCGAAGTCGTAAGAGTTTCTTGAGAGTGTCTTTTCCTTTGATGATTTTTCTATACGACATTGATTCAACCTCATCATCGGGTTCCACAATATTGTAAACAGTCCAAAGATCCTCCGAGTCTTCCATAATCATACTGAGAGATCCATTAGTGGTCCTTTTGTCGATAGCTATTTTGTTGATTTTCATGGTGAAAGTTGTTGTTGCAGATAAAAGGCTGAAATATTAATATGCTGAAAAAAAAATATAGTAAACAGAAAAATAAAAAATTGGAAAAAAAAATATTAAGCTAATAAAAGCGTCGTTTAGATTGAGGATCGCGGTGCTTTGAGAATGGATGTAAAAGAAAAGAGCAGAATGGTAAGTTGAAGCTGGTGATGGCCGTCAAAAAAAAAAAAAAAAAAAAAGACCTAGTCCACTGATAAAAGAAGAGCGTCTTAAAGTTTAAATCTGTTGACTCAAAGCTCAAGGCGTTATACGTCTTAAGACAATTACATTCCTGTCCCGTGTACTCTTGACAGTACTCCCTACTGGACGTTTTTTTATTTTTTTTTTATTATTACTTTATTTACTTCCTGGCTCAAGCATTTGGACTCTTGAGCGATTTCGCCTTAGTCCTAAGTCTCGATCGTGGTACCTTATACGTAGGCAGCTTAAACAACCACCGAAACCCCTGAAATTTTTAGGGAGAGAGAAAAACTGTCTCAACCGTTTTTACAATCTTTTCTTCCTATTCACTCTCTCCTTCATTACCATCCCCTCACTATGGCAAACTACGTCCAGCAACGTCACCAGCGCACGCATAGTAGGCACAGCTCTATTTATGACCAGCTTCTTCCGGCGGAGAGAGCAGCATCCCCTGCTATGAATCAGCATATTGGTGCAGGCTTTTCGGTTCCAAACAACATTGGCTTGGGACAATCTCTCCCAGTTGCAGCCCCAAAACAGCCAACTGTCTACTCTAGCTTCGATAAAGAACTATATCTTTACTTGACAAACCCAGCCAATTCTGGTGATTACGAAGCTGCTTACAATGAGCTTTTGCAAGAGGTTAATGAATCAAAAATTCCTCATTATTTTGCTACCACTGGCGACATCACCTTCCCTGCCACTAAGCTAACATGTGGTGCTACCGGAGAGGAGTTCATCGAATGGAACAATGCTTTCTTGGCTATTCTTGGTCCCCTGGCCAAGGCCATGATTCGAATGACTGGCGAGGATGAGGAGGCTCAAGACGATCAACTGGAGCTGATCGACAAGGTTCTGGCTGACGAAGATAGACCTGAGTATGGTGCTTACTTGAAGATGCAAGGAACATACAAATACGTCTGCTTGGTCAGAGACTACAATGCTCAGATTTTGCAACTTATTGGTGATAATGTTTCCAATGCTCTTCATAATCTGTTTGTATCTACCAAGTCTGCCGCCGTTGCATACAATTTCATTAAAACAAGATTCTCTGCAAAGATTTGGACGAAATCAATTTACTCCATGGCTACCATCCCTACTCCTCCTTCAAGACACTTAGAGCAATTTTCCATTCTGAAAGAAGGTCTCATTTCAGCGAGAATTGTTCAGCCTTGTGAGGTGCCTGCTATGGAGTTCACCTTCATCTCTGAATTTCTTAGATCAAGAAGAGATGTCAGAGATCATCCACGTGTCACTGACATTTATCAGCGCCTTTTAGCTACCCACAAAAGTCAGCAATCTCTCAACTGCAAGGATATCGATATTCTCCTGATGGAAGTGGAGAATGCAGTGAGGGAAATTGCGCATGAGGAACTTCTGTCACCTTCCATGAGTGTCATTGGTTCGCCGATGTCACCGACTTTTCCTACCTCTTTTGAAACTCTTACTAAAAAAGTGAGAACAAGAGGCCGCAAGAGACGAAGTGTGCTTGGACCTGGAGGATTAAATAGCAATGGCAATGGTTCTATAAACAGCAGCAGTTCTACTGCTGCCAATGGCAACAGCTACAAACCTAGCGACAAGGGATCTAATGGCAAAGAAAACTAGAGTTGATTGAATTCTGAATATCCTCGAAATATATATAAGAGACGAATTAGTTAGTAAAAATGACACAAATCTGTACCAAGACGGCAAATTTCAATAGAACATTTTAATGATGGCAATAATACAATATTAATTCTGAGATTTTTTTTTTTTTTTTAAATCTATTATTTGGCTTACCGTCAAACCCATTTTTATTGTCTTGGGTGAAATTCACCATGGTTTGGATTGCCAAATTAACCTTCCTGGATCACGGCCTCCCAACAGCAGCTACCGATAAAACAAAGTCATGTGACTTTACCTTGCTACACCTTCGAGTAATTTCAATTTTATTTTCTCCGCTCAGTGCTTTGCCTCGTCTTTATTGGAGATATAAATTGGTCCAGTGATACCATAGCTGCTTTCACCTTTACCTTCTTATTATAGGATCTTGTTTTTTTATTAAAATATAACATTAAAAGCATCAGCAATGTTAAATCCTAACTTTGAAAAAGCATTTCTCTGTTCATCCTTCATTATCAAGCAACTCATGCTTCATAAACCCTCCAATAGACCTCTGTTTGTTGGTTTCAATGGTGTCCAAGGTGTGGGTAAAACTACATTAGTCTCGCAGCTCCTCGAGATCCTTACAACCTCTCATCGTTTGAAGGTTGTGGTTCTTTCAATTGATGATCTTTACCTCACGCATGCCGACCAGACTTCTCTTGCATCACAGTTCAAAGAAAATCCCTTGTTTCAACACCGTGGAGTGCCTGGAACGCATGATTTGGAGCTAGCGAAGAAAGTGGTGCTGGAAAGCTTGCTCCACGGTAAGGCAACTAAGGTGCCCATTTACGACAAAGCTTTATTTAACGGCCAAGGTGATAGGTTGCCAGAATCCCAATGGCAGACTTCTGAAGCAAACCCCGATGTCATTTTATTAGAAGGTTGGTGTGTTGGCTTTCAAGCCATTCCTGATAGTGATGTGGTCTCGCTTTCTAGTCAGACAAAATATGATGCTCAATTTTTACTTCAAATGAATGAGTTTTTAAAAGGCTACAATGAGCTTTTTGGTAAACTTGATGCCATGGTTCACATATCCGCACTGAATCTCAAGAATGTCTACAAATGGCGACAGCAACAGGAGTTGGAGCTGCATAGAGTCAAAGGTAAAGGGATGACCCCTGAACAAGTTGATAAATTTGTTGATGGGTATTGGCCGGCATACGTTTTGTACACGGATGGTGTAGGTCGGGGGCTCAAAGAGGATGCCTTACTTAAAATTACAGTTGGTGATCAAAGAGAAATAGTGGAGTCTGCTACTATCTAAAGCTCCACGAATAATAGATACAATTCCATATAAAGACCTATACTATAAATTGAACAAGTATATTGATATTGATTTTAAATAGTAACGAGTACTGATGGGAACCTTTTAATCATCGGTTTCAGTTCATATTAACGCACAAAAGGTTTGAATATACTGACTGTGATCTAAACAAGGCTCTTAATATGACAAAGCCGTTTTGAAATCATCAACTAATCATAGAAATAAAATAAAAAATCGACACATTAAAACGTACATATAAGTAGTAGTCTATAATATGTATAATTATATATATTTTTTGATCTGATAATTTTTTTACTAATATAATTATAAATGCTGACTTAATTTTGTAGATCACACTGAATATAAAAATTAGTTTCATGTGCATTATGAATAGAAATATAGAGGCACAAACAGCACGTCTTTTTATTTTCAATGCTACTGGCAAGAATTTCAATGTAATATAGATTTAGAAGTTATACCGAATATCTTGGCTGTTTCTCAACAAGCTTTCGCCAATTCCATAGATGACAAAGTCGCTTAAACTGGACATGAAAATTGAGTTTATTGAAATGTGAAAATTAGTTACCATAAATCAGAGGTTTCTTTTCATAATATTCAATTTAATGACCATCATAGATATTTTGGGGCGAAAACCGCTGCCATCTGCAAGCCGTAACCGTCTCTCTTAAACTTGGCAACGCCTTGCCGGTATATCATGCCTGCTTTCTTTTGCTCGAGGAGTTTGCCAAAACCGAGCAGTCACTTGAATTGCATTTAAAAAAGCTCCACGTATGACAACTATAGCGTTGCAACAACACTGGTATGTATACAATCTTCTCATTATGTATGCTGCCGTTTCTTGGTTTTGCGGCCGCAACTAGCCATGCTGCTGCCATGTTAGAGCTTGGCTTTTGCACACAAAACCCTACCCTTTTAAGCTGTCTCTGTTAGAATTGTCCGCATTATCCCTGCCATCGTGTTGTTGTCTCCTAGCGCGTTTCTGGTAATTTGTACGTGGATTTAAGGCTTTAGGCATGTAAATCGCTGTTTATCAGCTTGTCTGGACCTGCTGGGCTATTCTCTTTGGCATTATATCTGCTGCGACATTGTCATCCGGGTTGCCTCTGCTACAAAGCAACAATATGACTTAAGGAAAGCTCTATATGTCTCAAGTCAGCTTTATTTCTTATTTATTTGCCATAAATTTTGTCAAAATTAAAATATTCTTGAATTGTTCCCTCACGCCCCCAGGTAGTTCAGCCTATCTAAATATGCTCGTAGACGGCTTTGTAGTTTGCTGGGGACTCCAAAAGTTGGTTTTTTGGATCTTGACAATCATGGCGTTAATTCAGTGGAAAAATATTTTAATTCATGGTAATAAAACGCAACTATCAATGCTACCGCATGCTAGGAATTTGGAAATAATTTAACCAACTTGCTCAGGTTAATTTAGCTTCAGTATAAAGCTTAGCGTTATATTTATGACAAAATTTTGTATTTTGATGAAGTGTAAAAAGTGAAATATAGTTTTTCAGGTGTCTCTGGTGGTTATTACCATTTAAGGTTACTAGTTTCACATCTTTTTAGATTCATCGCAATAATTATGGTGAAATTTTTGAAATTTTCAATCTTCCAGTGAGCAAATTGAAAATTCAATTATTTCGTTAATATCTGTCAATGGCTTTCGAAAACATTAATTCTTATTGAGAATCTGTAAAACTTTTATTTTAATAATTTTCAGTTTGTTTTTATTTATCTTCGCCTGATAAAAACAGTTTAAAAATATTTTCACTCATCTCAAAGCCAGACTCATATTCTCAGTGCTAGCAACGGTGAGGTTGACGCAATATTAAGTAACGTGAGCTCTAGATGCCATTTAATTTTACAGACAGAAAAAAAATCATTCATTAAACATTGTAGTTTTTAATTATTATTTTTTTTTTTTTTGTTACAACCGTGATTCATTAATTTGAGCAGCTAGGTTTAAC
>JAKUCA010000254.1:0-19368 GCA_030567025.1 Geotrichum europaeum
TTATGGTTTCAAACATCATGACCGAAATCCCCTGGCAGATGCTCATGTCCGTTTTTATTTTTTTGTGTTACCTAACATGAAATAAAATTTTTAAAAAAAAAAAAAAAATAAATAAAAATTAAAAAAAAAAAAAAAAAAAAAAAAAAATCAAACAAATAAAGACAAACGGACACCCGCGAGAGTAGCATCATTGAATCAGCTTAATAGAGGTGTCATGATGAACAGAAATAATATGCCGCTCCGAGGAGCAACAATAAAAAAAAAGCGGCACACTTTTTAAGTCAACAAACGAATATATGCCAGCACCAGGGCAAAGGCACCTGTACACACTCCAATCAACCATTGCACAACTTGTAATTTTGTTGTTTCAATTTGGGTTTTAAAATTGGCCAACTCTTGATCAATTCGGCTACCCGTTTCGGCCAGCTTGAGTTCCTGGACGGCGCTTTCCTCGCGCATACGACCCTTTTCAAGGTTAAGATCAAGCCGGACACTTGCTTGTTGCTTGGCCAACTCCTCCTTAAATTTTTGCCGCAGCTTGTCAATATCCGTAATCAACCGTTCATTTTCCGTGGCAATCCGCGTCGCATCTGTTTTATCCAGGGTTTGCAACTCGGATTTGAGTTTGGCAAAATCAACTTTTTGTTGGTATGATTGTTTTGAAAATTCTTCCTTGGAAACAAGTGAATTTTGCAGGTTTTGGACACCATCATCAATGACACTGGCCACGGCTTTAAGTACGGCTTCGGATTGCGTGGCGCTAAACCCTTGACGCTCGAGTTGTAGAGCGAATTTGCGGGTGTCAAAGTGGTACTGTTTGGGCATAGCGCGTGTAGTTGTAAACGTGCGCGAGGGCAGCGGCAACGGAGCCAACCGCAGCTGCTGGTTACGCAATAATTTCAAAGCCATGTTGATTGTGTTATATATATTTGTGTGTGTGTGTGTGGATAGGCTGTTATGCTGAGAGGGCTGAAAAAAAAAAGGGACAAGGGAACTGTCGTTACTTGTAAGGGGGATCGAGGGCAAATGATTTAAGAAGCGGCGGTTTGGGAGGTTTGGCCAAGGTTTGCTCCAATGACATTTTCTTCAAATTGACTTTTAAACATTATTGATTCCAATCCTTTCTCCATCACGACACACACACACACAACAACAATACCTTGACACTGCGCAACTACATTCACCCGTTCTGCTGCACGCTGAGGTAACCCGAAAAATACATAATGTTAAAAGCACGATCTAAATTACTCTACGCTGGATCTGCTGCCGCCGTCATGGCCGTCTCGGCCACGATCTACGCCACACAGCAACCCAAAATGATCCAGAATGAGACACCAGAAAAGGCAGCTGATCCGCTAGCAGAGTTGCTCCCTAAGAAGAAAAAGCTCAAAACGCCCGCTTTGCCAGAGTCTCAGTATGGCCCGGACTATCCTGGTGTTTATGCCTGGGGCAATAACTCTGGCAATGTCATTGCTCCCGGGTATGGCGCAACGCTAACCTCCGTCAAGACCCCCTACCGGATCCCGTTTTTTGACGGCCGCGTGCTGCGTGATCTTGCTCTTACTGGCTCGCTTGGCGTAGCTGTGCTTGAGAATGGTGACGTCGTGCAATGGGGCGACGCCTATAGCAAGGATCAGCTTGCCAGCAACCCACCCAAATTTGAAAAAACCGTCAAGGGTCGTGACATTAAGAAGATTCAAGTCGCCGACGGCAAAGCCGTGTATGGATTGAACAAGGCGGGATCGAGGGTATACGCTTGGCCCGTTTCTCGTGATGAGCTTGTGGCTGGTGAGCGTCTCGGCACTTCCACCTACAATGGCGGGTCTTGGTGGAAGATCTGGACATGGGGCCGCGGCAGTACTACTGGTCCTAACCTCACGGACGACGCAGCAAAGCTGGGCTCGTGCCTTACTGTCAGGCTCCCGAGTCTCGGATACACAGAGTACATCAAGGACATTAGCGTGGGTAGCGACCATATTCTCGTGTTGACGTCAAAGGGCCGCGTTTTTTCCGGCGCTACGGGTGTTTACGCATCACAAAAGCCAGCGGCATCAAAGGGCCAGTACGGTATTGCGTCACTGATCTAGTTTGATGAGGCGCCCGTACCCGGCAAGGTCTACGAGATCAAATCTTTTAAGGAAACTGTGATTGACCAGATTGCGACGGGTGACTATCACTCGCTTGCTCGCTCGCGTGAGGGCAAGGTTTACGGGTTTGGTGAGAACGTGCTTGGCCAGCTTGGTATCCCCTACTCATACTCAACTGCCAACGCCGCCATTCCTACGCTGCTGCCCTTTCACAAGCTCTACCCGCGTCAGATCATCCCTGAAGTTACTGATATCGCAGCCGGTGGCTCCACCTCCTACGTCACGATCCAGCCCAAGCCCAACCCGCACGAGATTCTTGAGCGTAAAAAGCAGAATGACGATGACTTTAAGCGAGACGTTTATGCCTTTGGAAGTGGTCTCGTTGGCCAGCTTGGTACTGGCGCCTATGTGCACGCGCAGTCGACCCCAGTTAAGATCCACCATTTTGCCAATCTTGCTGAGTACTCCGAGACCTTGCGCCGCATGACCCAGATTGATCTGTCAAACTGGTCCGTGGGCCGCACGCACACAGCTGTAAGCGTCGGCGGCGCCGCGCGCACCGCCGCTGGCTTTGGCAGCGATGTGCTTATTTGGGGCGGTAATGAGTATGCACAAATCGGCACCGGCAAGCGCAACAACATTGCCAAACCCATTAGCATATCGGGACTGCGCATTGACCGAGTCAACCCCGCCGTGGCCGTGGCCACTGCGGCGAGTAAAGCGGACGAAATTGTGCGTGATGAAGACGCTTGGCATCTGGCTGATCAGGCCTCTGCCAACGAGCGTCTACAACTTTTCCATCGCAAGTACCTCAAGTACATTGATCCGGACACCAAGGTGAAGCGCTCTGGAAAGCTCACGCAGATGCTTACGGCGGGTGACAATAATACCGCAGTTTACTACAAACGTGAATAAGTTCCCGCCGTGTGGTATTTTGACTTAATTTTTTTATTATTTGTTTTCAAAGTATATATCTATTTCAATCAAAAATGTACATATTTTTTTTTTGTTTAATTGTAAAATCAACATATATATATTTGTGAACCTACTCGTTTTGATTGTGCACAGACCCGGAGTTTAAGCTGAGGCCTTGATTCGGTCCGGAAACAGGGTCTTGACAAGACTCTTTTTATTCACTTTACCCATTTGATTACGGGGGATGGGAGTATCCAGGACCAGTACTTCGCGGGGGATTTTGTAGCCCGACAGCTTTTCGTGGAGTTGGGTCTTGAGGTATTGATAATCAAAACTTTGCCGGTATTCGGACGAGGCTGAGGATTTGAGTACCACAATTGCTGTGGCCTGTTCACCCCATTCCCGCGATGGTAACCCTACCACGGCCGTTTCGGCCACATGCGGGATGGCCAAAATCTCACGCTCAATCTCCAAAGCGCTTAATTTTTCACCGCCGGATTTGATAATATCCATTGAGGCGCGGCCCAAAATCTTGATACTATGGTCTTCGGGGTTCACTGAGGCCACGTCGCCCGTCACGAACCAGCGCTCGCCGCCGCTGCCAGACTCGGGCAAGAAGGTGTCGCGCGTGGCCTCGGGCTTGTGCCAGTACTCCTTGAACACCGTGGGTCCGCCAAGCACCAGATCGCCAGAGACCTCTTTGTCAAGTTTGTAAGCCGCGGTGTTGCTGCTGTCAAAGAGGATCTGCTTCGAGTCAGGGTCCAAAATGCGCGCAATGACCGAGGGCACCGGATGGCCCACGGTGCCGGCACGGCGGCTGGCCAGGGGAGCCAGCGGCTGCGAGAGCGTGATACCCGTCTCGGTCATTCCGTAGCGCTCAAGCAGCGAGACCTGGCCGTTGGTGACCCGCTCCCACGCCTGGCGCAGCGGGTCCGGCAGCGCGGCTGACCCGCACATGGCCAGCTGTAGCCGCGAGAAGCCCGCCTGCAGCGCAGCGCGCTTCTCCTCGGGCAGCTGCTCATCAATGTAGTTGACAAGCCGCGAGTAGATGGTGGGCACGGCCGTGTAGGTGTTGATGGGCGGTAAGACACTGGGCGGCGTGGCCAGACGCTCGAGCACGGCGGCGGGGCTAAACGGGAATAAGAACTCCACGCGCGCACGCGCAAGTACCGGTAGTGTCAGGGCAATAAGGACTCCGTGGACGTGGTGCAAGGGCAATGTATGCAAGAAATTGGTCTTTTCATTAATTTTCCAGGCGGTAGAGAGTGCCTGCGCTTGCGCCATGAACGTTGCCAGCGGCGTCACAACGCCCTTGGGGTTGCCGGACGTTCCGGACGTGTAGAGCATGTAGCCAGCGCCCTCGTAGGTCGCGTCCTCACGAAACTCGTGCACGCGGGCAGCACCCGTGGGTGTCGCTTTGGCGGTTTTATCAGCAGGTTGAATCGCCTCGAACGTGAGGACCTGGCGTTCCGCATTGCGGAATTGTTCAACCTTGTTGGCAAACCGTTCCGGCGTAATGATGAGCGATGCCTGTGAGTTGTCGAGTTGGTACTGGATCTCGGCCGCCGTGTGGTTTGTGCATAAAGGCACAGCGAGCGTGCCAGGCAGCGTTAGCGACGCGTAGAATGCAACGGCAAACTGGTAGCTGTTTTCGCCCATGATGGCGATGCGGTGACCCCCACTAGCTTTCGAGTCAGCAGCAGCGGTGATTTCCTGGAGTTTCGTGCGCCAGTAGCCAACATCGTGGAGCATGTCGCCGTACGTGTACGTATTACCGGAGGGGACGTGGCGGATAGCGACCTTGTCCTGGTCGGCGGCCTTGAGGCTGTCAACCACTGGGTGTCGCGCGGGCAAGACAAAGCTGCGAAAAGACATGCGGAGGAAATGCGGGCGAAGGGCGGTCGTCCTTGAGAGGTTGGTGAAACGAAGCATTGCAAAATAACAGAGAGAAGAACGACGGCGATGCGAGATTAAATGAAGCAGGCAGCAGCGGACGAGGGTCAAACGAAACAATGACGAATTGAACAAGGTAGAGCGGGAGCTGACGAGCAGGTATTTATGTTTTCTTATTGGCGACGACGCAAATACGTTGAAAATACCGCTGTGGGAGATTTCAACCGTTTTGGGCACCGCGCTGGCAGCATAGAGACCCTCGGACCTGAGGGAGAAAAAAAGGGTACCCGCGCGGAGCTCGTACTTGGTATCCAGAGTGCCCAGGCATTCTGATTCTTTCAACTTCCTCTCGAACAAAACTACGGCTTGGCTGGCTATGCGATAACTCCAAAGGTTTTAAATTTCAGGTTTTTTTTTTTTTTTTTTGGACTCCAAACATTTTTCTGCTCCTCCTTGTCTTCCACCTTAAACAAGAAAAACCTCCTTCGTTATCAACACGGCAGAGATTTTCAAACCACATTTTCTGGGTCAAAGAAGCCAACACACCTTCATCTGCCAGTCATGTCGGACCACAGCCACTCGCATGCAGGCCATTCTCATGCGCACAATAATAGCCACTCTCACAGTCATGACTCCCACGACCACCAGCATTCACACGCAGACGAGCCTGATCTGTTTGTGCCAAAACGACCCGGGCCATTTGAAAAAATTCGCAGCAATTCAATTATAGGTAAACTGAAAGAGCCTGCCCGTGGTCGTAGTGCTTCTCAGACTGCCGAGTCTTGGGGTCTGCATAGCGTGCCCGAACTGCTCTCGGATTTTCGCAAGCACACTTCGCACAACCTTGTGGGCGGGACTTCCGGGGAGCACTGCGAGGCGGAGCACGCTCACGATCACTCTCACGACCATAGTCATGACCATGGCCATAGCCACGACCACAGTCACAGCCACGAGCCGCGCCCATTCTCGCCGCCATATGAATACTACAATGACCTGCTTGATACTGGTTCCGGCGAGTCCACATCATTTATAGAACGTGTCCCTGCAATCATTTCGCTGCCTACTGCACTACTAGCCGTGGACTATCTAGCAGTGCACTTTGGCCACATATCACCAGCGATCTGCGCAACCATGGTGGGTGGCGCGCTTATGATCTCCGCCGGCCTGTTGGGGCTGCTTGTTCGCAATTCCTCTCCTACCTTTTCCAACTCAAAGGAGATCAATGATAGTCTGCGCCTGGCTGCCGGATCGGTGATGCTATTTTGGGCCTGCAGCATTATTGGTTCCGTCAAAGCCACGCTGGTTCTGGCAACGCTCGTTAATGCGCCCTTCCCTTACCTTGGCTGGCGACCTTTGCTGCCCTCACTCGTGTACATTTTTGTGCTATTTATTCAGGACCCTATCATGTCCGCGCATAACAGCAATTCACTTGGCGTTGTGTTCCTGGCGTACCTTGCCCTTGTTGCTGCTGCATGGTGTATTCACCGCCCCCAGATCACGGTGTCTAGTTTCCTTTCTATTATTATTGGATTAATCCTATTAATTCCGACTCTGATCGCGACTTCTATTAGACTTGATACAATTACACTTACAGTTATTGCCAGCGGATCGTTTGGCGTTTACCTTTTATCCAACCGAGATCTGTTTCCCACACGATACAATCCTTTGGTTAATAATGTTCTTGGCGTGTTGCTGGAGCGATCTGTCCAGCTGAAGGGAGAGCTCGGCATGAAAGAGGCCCTTTTTGAAATTTTTCTTGCGGTCTTCACAGTGGCTCTGCCCCCGGATAATAGTCGGTCAAGCCGTCCCTTGGGAAAGCAGCGCGACGTGCAAAACTGGGGTATTCTCGATAGTATCTTGGCTCACGACGACACGAGAAACATTTTCTACTTTCTGTTGTTAAACTTTTCGTTCATGCTTATTCAATTACTTTACTCAATTTTGTCGCACTCGCTCGGCCTGCTCTCCGATAGTATCCACATGTTTTTTGACTGTTTGGCGTTGATGGTCGGCCTCGTTGCAAGTATCCTATCCAAGTTCCCGGCGTCATCACGGTTTCCATACGGTTTTGGAAAGGTTGAGACAGTTTCTGGTTTCACGAATGGCTTTCTTTTGATTGGCATTTCAGCCGGTGTTGTTGCCGAAGCCGTTGAGCGTATCTCAAGCCCCGTCGAGCTGGAAAAGACCAGCGAGCTGCTTATTGTCAGTATTCTTGGTTTGGTTGTCAACCTCGTGGGTATTGTTGCATTTAATCATGGCCATTCCCATGGAGGCGATGGCAGTGGCCACAGTCATGGCCACAGTCACGGTCATAGTCATAGTCACGGTGGAGGTGGCGACCTCTCGCAGAATGAGAATATGCAGGGTATCTTTCTTCATATTTTGGCCGACACATTGGGTTCTGTTGGCGTGATTATCTCCACGCTGCTAATTTCATATTTTGGCTGGGCCGGTTTTGACCCGCTCGCGTCTATTTTTATTGCTGTTATGATTTTTCTCTCTGCTATCCCTCTGCTCAAGTCATCAGCCAAGACACTGCTATTGTCGCTCAATGACACACAGGAATACAAGCTGCGTGGTATTCTCAATGATATCTCAATCATGCCCGGTGTTGCTGGCTACACCGTTCCGCGGTTCTGGGCCGACGGGTCAAAAGTCCGGGGCGTCATTCATATTCAGCTGCTTCCCGGCGCGGTAGGTTCGGTAATCAAAAACAACGTTGACAAGCGCGTCAAGGAGGACGCGGGGATGGGCGACATTTTCATTCAGGTTGAGCCTGAAGGAAGTGTATGCTGGTGCCACCAATACAAAATATATTAATTATCATTACACGTACATAGCTAGAGGAAATCTCTCATCATCTGATCAGAGAGTTCCAGGTGCAATATATATATACCCACAAGACTTGTAATACTTTGCCACAAGTTGGAGAAGTAGTAACAATCTTTTGCAATGTTTAGACTTGAAATATGCGTTTCGCTTATTAATGAATAGGAGGGAGAAAAAAAAAAATGAAATAAAAAAAAAATAAAAAAATACAAAACCTTCTCGAATTTCTCTTTGTGATTATCTGCAACTGCCATCCAGCATCAGCAAAAGCAACAGCATATACGCCCTCACGCGCATATTTATTTATACTAAATTATAATGTCTAGAGTCGGAGTTTTAGTGCTAGGACCTGCCGGAGTTGGCAAAGTAAGTGACCTCATTCTTTTTTTTTTTTTTCTTCCTTTTGTTTTTACACCGTGCTTTTGGTTGCAGAAATATCAAAAGCCTACCCGCACGAGGAAAATCTATAGCTAACACAGGTTGTCTTTACTCAGAGTACATTTTGCAATTCGCTGATTTCATATATGCAAAATATTGGCCGACGAGCACACATTGTTAACCTTGATCCAGCGGCGGAGCCCAGCGCGTATGAGTTCACAGTAGACATTCGCGACCTGATCTCGCTGCAAGATGTTATGGAGGAACTTGAGCTTGGCCCTAATGGTGGGCTTGTTTACTGCTTCGAATTTCTCATGAATAATCTTGACTGGCTAAGTGAACAGATTGGCGACTATGACGATGAGTTTTTAATCTTTGACTGTCCAGGGCAAATTGAACTTTACACCCATATTCCCATCCTGCCATCCATTGTCAAGTTTCTAACGCGTCAAATGAACTTTTCACTTTGTGCAACATATTTGCTTGAAGCCCCCTTTGTTATTGATCGACCAAAGTTTTTCTCGGGTGTGCTGAGCGCCATGTCGGCCATGATTTTGCTTGAAACGCCGCATATAAATATTCTTTCCAAGATGGATCTGGTCGAAGCGGCGCCGGTTCCAAACAGCGGTGATGCTGCTGCGGCAGAAGCAGCGGCAGAGACTTCTGGCGCGTCTATTGCGCCTGGCGCTTTGAATGAGGGCACGGTTAGCCGGCGGGAGCTGAAACGGTTTTTGAATCCGGACCCGCTGTTGCTGGCCGACGAGGCCAACGCCAAGATGAATCCCAAATTCCATTCACTCAACTCTTCTATTGCCAATCTTATTGATGACTTTGGTATGGTCCAGTTTTTACCGCTTAAGGCCAAAGATCCGGATTCAGTGGCGACGATTTTGTCCTATATTGATGATGTGACGCAGTGGGCTGAGGCCCAGGAGCCCAAGGAGCCAAAGGATGAGTTTGAGCTTGAGAATGACTTTGATGACATGCCCGATAACAATTTTGAGTAAGCAATCAAAGGGGCTGCTGTTTATTTGGCATTTCGGAACGCTACTAGCAATGTACTTTATATATAAATGACGTTTTGTCAAATCTTATCACGGTTCATATATACCTATGATTCATTATATATATATTTGCTAGTTCTTGAAGGATTCCTTAGGCCGATGAGACTAACTATCCTATTTTTTTTTTTTTTTTGTTGAATATATTGGTGAGTGCTTCGTAGTCAATGCCTACGGACGCACGGCCTATATCTCTGATTAGAACAACTGTAATATTATTGCTTGCGCCCTTTGTCGTTTTTTTTTTTTTTTTTTGCAAACCTGTGAATTATCACAAAATTCTTCCTACACATACATAACACATAGTGACTTGTATTATATCAGATTGCAGATCTGACATTTTTGAAAAGAAGCAATATCAAAAGTCACAAAACAGTCAAAATAAAGTCAAAATAAAGTCAATAAAAAAAATAATAAAAAAATAATAAAAAAATGAATAAATAAATGAATTAACAAATTAAACGACATTGATGACCCGTTTAAACCAGCCCACAACGCCACCGCCCACATCTTTCTCAAAACCAAGATCACTCATATCCTTGACGCGCTGCTCAAGCTTGCCAATCTTGGACCCAAAGAGCTCCACGGCTTCCTCGACGTCACGCATTTTGCCATCTAGCAATCGGGTTTCGTAGATCAGTCGCGCTGTCAGCGCTTCCACATCATCAAGTGAGGCCTGAACGCCCTTTTCACGGTCACGCAATGTGCGCATATCGTTGGTAAGACGGCCAGAGAGTTGCGTACGATCCTTCTCAATGCGCGCTTGTAGCCGGCGCACCAGAGCCTGATATTCAGAGCGCTGTTCCTCCATTTTGCATGTTTGTTTTTGGACTTTGCGCTGCAGTTGTAGTGCTGTTTTGTAATGCCGGGCTAAAACAGATGATGGCGTTGCCCATGGCACAGACCAAGAAAGCAAATGGTTCTCAATGAGAGAAAAACTCTGTGAGCGCCGCAATGTGCACAACTTATATGACGGATTGGTCGTGAGCGTGCGAATATTAGAATAGGCGTCGTCAATTTCATAGTCACGTTTCTGTTTGCTAAGTGTGTTGATGGAGTTGCGTCGGCGCAGCTCGGCGGTCAAATCGACATCAAAAGATTGTCCCTCAAGCTTGCAAGCCTCAGACTCATCTTCAGAATCCTCGTGATACAAGTTGGGCTCTCCATTGTTGCAGATTGCAGCATCTTCTTCGGCACCAGATGTCGTGGCATCGCTAATCTCGCCTTCACCCGTAAAGTAATCTTCATCTATTCCACTAGATACGCCCTCAATTTCATGGCCCGAAAGCGCTTCATCGTCTGTAAAAGTTTTAGGTGGTTGACCGTTAATATACTTTCGCAGTCGATGCTTTCGGGTCTTAACTCGTTTCTTAAGTTTGTACAAATTGAGTCGTTCACCCTCAGGTAGATCATTAATATTATCCACGGTGCCGTCCTTTTCCTCAGACACCGCAATAGCGGTTGATTTGCTGGTGTTGTCGGGAGTGAGAATCAACACGGGGTTACTTGGATTTTCGGTTGTCATGGCGCCATTTTCAAATACCTTCTTGTTTCTAGGGATTGTGCGTTTTGCAATCTCGCTCCACTTGAAGTCACTTTGTGCTTCGGTCGGTGACAGCGAGCTAAGTGGGATTCCGAGTGAAAGAGTAACGCGGTCGCAGTGTTTAATTGGTTTCCTGAGATCGCCACGCCCAAGCCAGAGATACCTCGTCCGCGCGCCCTGCAAGAAGTTTCGCATTCTCTCAATATCTAGTGTTTCCACATCCGCAACTCCTTGGTACACTTTACCAGACACTTCTTTCATTGTACTCTTGACCATCCCAAAAAAGTCAGAATTTGTGCCCTTTGTACTTGTCTGCGAGTAGAGCACCTCCACTGTGGCCTCGTCAATCTTGATTGTGCGTGGAAGGTGTTGGTGCTTTTGAAAGTGTCGAAGTGACTCCAGGAATGCTTGCACATCAAACGGGTCCTTGGCAGCTTTTGAATTACCTATAATTGTCGCCATTCGGTTCCGGATACCCGTTATAAATCCAATAATTCCTGCCACAGAACGAGGAGTCAAGTACGTGTTCTCCGATGCTGATGGTCGTGTGTGATATTTAGACACACCCCAACGATCCCACCACTGGTTGATAGCCTTTTGGGTCTCGTTGCACAGTAAGCCATCTACAAGTTGAGGCGCGAGCAGATTACAGTAGAACAAGCCTATCTGGACCAGAATAACCAATTCACGCACAGCAAAGTCGATCGGCACAGATTCATTTGTTTTAAAAAGCTGTCTGAACTTATCCTCTGAAGCGTTGGAAGGAGCTGCCAGCGACAGAACAAGTCGGCCACCGCAGCCTGTCCGTTTCAAGTTTTCGTTGATTTCGAAAAGACTCCAGCCTTCTTTCACAGAACCGCCTATCACTGGCACCAGATTCAAGTTTGACGGAAATGACGAAAGATTTGAAACGTAGACACATCCTAGTTCAGTAGTACGCGGACGCGCGTGCGTCTTAAACAACTCATCAAAGTATGACTGCGTGAATGCGTTCCACAGCTTGGCATCTTTGGGGAGCGAGATGATGGAAAGCTGGACCTTGTGTTTTGGGTTACCTGTAAAACTGATAATGCAGTTGTTGCGCCGCCGCTCACATGCCCATTGCTCAACAATATACAGTTCGTAACCAAAAACCTCGACAGTTTCTGTCACGAGCTTACACAATGGCTCATAAGCCAGTAGAAAATTAAGCAGTTTGCAGTCGCTTATTAAATAGTTTGCGTACTCTATCGGCGCAACAGAGGTCGGCGCAACCACCGTCGAAGTGGTCGAAATAATTGACGGACTCATAGCCGAAGGAGCCTGTGCAGGAATGAATTGGCTACCCTGAGGTGAAAAGTCTCTGCGCTGGCGATGAGGCATGATCCTTGATCGTTGGGGTTGTGAGTAGGTAGAAGAGTGTGTGTCATAGGGCTGAGACAGCCTCTTAGGAGACTGATCTGAAGTCACCAAAGCTGGCGTCGTCGATGACGCTATGGTGGGGGGATTGCCATTGCTGGTTGATTCATGTGGTTGGTCTACGTGCTGTTGTTGGTTCTGCTGCTGTTGCTGCTGCTGGGGATGGTGTGAAACACCAGTGTTATTGTCCAGATAACTATTCAATGCCATATATGAACCAGCTAAAATAGTATGCATTGATGGTGGTGATATGGACTTTTTGTCTGTTTTATAAGGAGGTCGAATGGAGATCAGAAAGGGTGTCGACGACGGTGATCGACAGTCAACATATTATAAATTGGCCGTTTGAAAAAGGTAAGAAAAGGGTTGGGAGGTGGGCGGCAATAACGCGAGTTGCTAAACTATGTGCCAATGACAAAGGCTGACTACACATCACAAGCAGAACTCAGCCAGAGTTTCTGTAAGTGTATATATCGCCAGTAAGTTTAGAACAGGTTTTTATTATAATACTGATTCGCAAACTAGTTATCTATTGTTTTTTTTTTTTTTTGTTTTACCACCCGCCAGACACGCCCTTTTCCAACACAAGGCTCAGCTTCTCACTTTCAGTAATAGCAGGATTGCCAAAAAAGGGAGCCACGACGGTCTGTGCCACACTCTTGAACAGCTCATCAATAACCACCCGCTTAAACTCTTCGCCAGTCTGTTTGAAGTCTGGGTATGCATTAACTTCAAGAAGCGACACGTGGTGATCCTCGGTGACTAGGAAATCAAGTCCATAGATTTCAAATGCGTTAGGCAGCGGCTGGAAGAAGATACCGCCACCCAGTGCCGCTTTGAACAACTCGGCTGTCACTTTGCATATCTCATTGTAAATCTGCTCCTTTGCCGCATCAGAGAGGCCCTTGAGCTGCCAAAACAGGTGTACCGAGTTCTCATCCTTTTTTTCACCTTGGAGACAGGTGTTAGTTAGTTGGCCGTGTAGCGGAATCATGCTGTCTTCCTCATTCACGCTGAGAGTGCTCGGGTCCTTGTACGGCGAGAGCGCAAAAAGGGCTAGCATTTCTTTAAAAACATAGACTTTGAGAGCGCCCGAGGCTACCACGTAGGTACGGATATGGAACTTTCTGTTTTCATGTTCGGGCAGAAGCAAAACATTAGGAATATACCGCTGAACAATAAAGTGTCGAAGCTGAGAGGTAATGACGCCGTTGTTGTCATCATCGTCTTTCTCAATCATAACAGGAGCCTTCAGCGACTCACCGTAGGTTTTCTCTGCTTCCGAAATCTCAGCCTCATTATCCTCCTCTTCGTCAGAGGAGCTGTCTTCCTCAAAGCTGTCAAAAATAGCTTGCAGCTCATCAATCGATCTGAACAATCTAATACCCTGGCCCCTATCACTCATGCTGGGCTTCAGAATAAAGGTCTTTAAAGCCTTGTCTTCACCTTCATTATTCTCCAACTCGCATCTCAGTTCATATGCATCGTCCAGAGAGTCGTCCAAAAATTCAGCGTAGTCAACTTCAAGGTTGTAAGACTCCGGCACGGCCGTGTTTAGGATCGAGTCGGGGTTCTTGGCCGTGTATACGGCAATTGTATTAGCTAGGAAGTGCTTGCGTATCAGTGCCTTGCGGTAGACATAAGAGCATGCAAGATAATTCTCTGTATCGGACATGATACGATCAAAATCAAGGTCCTCGTACTCGCCGTACTGGATTACCTTCTTGCCGCTGTCATTGTCATCCAGCAACTTTTTGATCTTGATACCGGGAATAGCAGCCGTTAATGCACTTTTAACAACTGGGTATAAGTAAGACTCGGGGTCTATCGTAACTAAACCAATTTGCTCACTCATTTTTGACAAAGATTCTATAGGAAATTCGTCGTGCAAAGTCTTGTGATTGCTAAAGAATCGCCAGAAAAGCTCAGAAAGGAGCAAAAAGTTTAAGAAAATTTTTGATTTTGCATGTAAATTACTTAATACGGCTATGGGGCTCAAATTAGATCTTGATTTCTTTTTTGATCGGGATATCCTTGAAGCAGGCCCGTAACGGGGTAACGCTGATGTTGCCCTGATCAACAACCAGGCCATCATTGCCCTCTTCACTGCCCTTAACCGAGTTTCTGACAGCGCTAAAGTCAGGACTCCATTTGAACTGGGTGAGTCGCTTGTCACGCTTCAGGCCTTGAGAATTAAGTTCGTAGGTAGGAAGCAGGTTTTTGGGTTTCTCGCCCTCATTGTGACGCTGGTGTCCCTGCTTCTCGCCTACAGTGGCGACAGCCGCGAGTTCATCCTCAAGATCTGACTCGATCTCAGCTTTGCCATTCTGTCTAAGCTCGTAGTCCTCCCAAGGCTCAAAATTAGCACCCCAGGTGTTTTCTAGAATGTGGGTATAGAAAATTTTGGTGGCAGAATGATCGTCCTTGAGTGGGACGTTGATGCTATACAGCTGGGCGTCGCTATCCCAGTTTTCATAGAGGTGCTTGATAAGCTTGACTGATATCTTACTAGCCTCCTCGATCTGCTTGGGTACATGGACGCGGTCGTTGTACGCGTAGGAAAGGCCAATAGACTTGGCACCGCATAAAGCACCCTCCATCGCAGCACCGATCGTACCACTAGACATGATGTATAACGCAGTAGAGTTGCGTCCGTAGTTGGGGCCGGACAGCACGAGATCTACAGGACCCTTGTCCTTAAACAGATGGTTAATACCAACGTTGGCGCAACTGGCGGGAGTACCATCGAGTAGGGTCCACTCCTCGTGCTCAGGGAATTCCACTTGCTTGTAAAAGGGGCCCTCGTAAGGCTTGCCAATTTCGCCGGGGTAGATGTAAGAAGCGGTCAAACTCTGTCCAATCATATGGGCTTTTCCGATCCAAGACCGCTGGGTGTTGGGGAGGGCAATTGAGATTTCCCAGTCAGTGTACTTTTTGATAGCATCAATGAAGTAGTGGATGTAGGGAGAAGTCTCCTGGTTTGGAGGACCGTCGTCGTTGGTGATCAAAACGTGCATTGTGCAGATGATATTGTTAACAAGAAATTAGTAGATGACAAGAGGTGTAGTGCAAGTGATTCTACAGAAATTCAGAGGAATGCAATCTAGTCGGGAAGGTTGTTATCGGGAAAAAGAAAAAAAGGTGAGGTGAGAGGAATGGAAAGCAAAGGTGCTCGGAGATTTTATTCTTTTTGGAATTTTGATGTTTTGGAAAGTTCAAGAATTACGTGACCAGACACTGGCCGATACTGGCGAAGACTGATCAAGAGACACGAGTGAGATTTGGGTGGTGTCTACTGGTCTTTACGGTTACAGATGGTTACCGGTAGGATCATCACTGGCATATAGTTTTTCCACTTTGAGTTCTATCATTCATTTACATAGAATGGAAATAGTCAGAGGAGATAAAGCACGTTTATTCTCACCAGTTCTTGAGGGCCCGAGAATTTGTCTTTAACCAACGTGGATTTTAAGCATCACTCGGCGAGTTTCAGGTTTCCATTCGAGACGTTTGAACGAATAAGCCAACTTTACCCGGCAGTTGTAAATTGTTTGAAACAAAATTATGAGCATCATTAAGCACCTTGAATCTTCTAAAGTATGAAATGTAATATTTACTGTAAATTCAACAGTTAACAAAAAAGTAGAGAGTAAAATGAAAATACATTGTATTAAACAAAATATATATATAGAGAAACTTGTCAGACTACCATACACACCCACCCAATCCACCCCTTCCGAAGAAGTACATGCAAAGGGTCGAGATCATCGCGCCTCACTTAGTACAAATCCAAACCCGAAAGTAAAGGCAAACTAAGAAGGTAAAAACATGAATTGGCAATGACACAAGGCCAAAATGCCAAACAACCATATATTATTTCTCACTCTAGGGTGTGCAGGGAAACTACCTCATCAACCAAGTTGATCTAGAAGGCTCTTGAAAAAGAGACTGATGAGGACGTGACCTATAGAAATGATCCTATGAAGTACGTCGCTTGAGGAAAAAAAAAAAAAGAGAAAAAGTCCAAGAGGATGTAGGATTTGAAGCCTTTTATATTTTTTAAATTTGAGGTTGAGGTTGGGTAGGGGTAGGGTTGGAATTTGACAGTTGACTAGGGTTTGACACGTTAAAAAATTAGGGTTTTTAGGGCTTGAAAGATATTCTGTTTTATACCAAGCATCAAGTAACATATTTCACCAACATAAGTTTCGGGACTCAAGAGGCAAGATAGTATAAAGTAAACCGGTGCTTTTACCAAAAATATAGTCTTTTTCATTAATGTGTATATACTTTTATGCAATTAAAGCTTTGCCTTATACCACCACTTGATACCAATTGTCGACTTGTACTGCTCCAGTTCCTCTGAAATCATCCGGAACAGGTCCGTCTCAAGATATTCCTGTTCTAACTTATATGCAGGTCCAATCTTAGATTTGTCAAAGTTGTCAGGGTGTTGAATGAGCTTAACGACTTTATTCAGCCAACTTTCCAGTAACTCGATGTGAACATAGGGTAAAGAATGGATCAGTGAGCTGATAACGACCGCGCGAGCGGTGGGTACTGGGATGTTTTTCTCGTCAGCAGTAGACTGGCCATTGCCGTTCAAATTCTGCGCATGAGTCCCCAGCTCAGCAATTAGTGGTATACCTGCTGGAATCTCATTCTGAGCTTTGTCGTGAATTTGATTCAGAATCCACTCAGATCTATTCATGTTGACCCTGTACAGGGAAGAAGGCGGCGAGCATGCTCTAACGATTGTTGTGATAGCCAACGTGAATTGATTTGGAGACAGAACTCCAGGAAACAATGAAAGCACTGTTTGAAGATATTCTGGAATCTTGTGATCCAAGTAGTGTTGGGTATTAGCCGAGCTGTTTTCAGCCAACTTATCTTGAATATCAAAACTAACATCACCATCACAAGATCCATTATTTCTTTCAAGTATCTGAGATGGGGTTGACACGATGGCAAGAAACACTGAATGAGCAGATTCAAGAACAGGTTGGAAATATGTGATGGTCATAGTTGATTCGCCTCCAGGTGGTGTTAACAACTGTGTGACTAGAGGTAATACCGAATTGGAAATAGTTGGCGTCTTTTTCTTGGAGGAAAGTTCCTCGCTAAACGGAAGCATTGACACTAAGTGCTCATCAAGATTAAGTAAGTATATCAGTCTTCCTCTATTAACTAGATCAGACTCAATATATGCAAGCGTGTTTTTCTTGGACTTGAGAAATGGAACCGAAAGTTCGGCTACCACCTCTGAAATCCCAAATTGTGCAAAAACGGGATCCAAAAGAATATCCAGACATGAATAGTAGACGAAATCAAACGTGGGAAAACCTGAAAGACTAATCTGAGCTACCACAAAATAGACATTTGAAAAAGCCTTAATAATTGACGCAGCTGCCGGTACAGCGTACTTTTGGAAAAGTTTTCGATTAATATGAAGAAGCAGCCAGCTGGTGTAACCTTGGAATGATAATGATAGAGAGAAGAGTGAAAATTTGATAAATCTCCAAAGACCATTGTTGGTTTCTGCAGCATCGGCCCCGATAAGAGTTGCTATATTCTGATATTCTGAAGCAAGTAGCTCGGAAAACTCTACAATATGTTTCAGAGCTTCAAATACAACTTCGACTTCATGGATTGGATCACTGTTATGAATAAGAAATTGTATGAGCAAAGACAAAGAATTGAGGTGTCTGAAAACTGGGTTTTTGTTAAGCTTATCGTTGAAAGAAGTGCTCTTTGAATCAACCGTAAGTGATCTAAACACCTTTGGTAGATCTAGGCCCTTTTCAGATGTGTAGACCAGCTCAACTGCCGCTGGTAACACCGAATGCGCGCCCAACTGCTTTTTGTAGCCATCTCCAAGATGTGGCAAAACAATAGATAAAATTACTACCGCAGCAGCCAATTGGCCAGCCTGAGGTTTTGATTTGTGATGGGCATGAACTGTGTTATGGAGAAAATCGACAAACAGCTGCTCAACCATTTTGATCTTGTAGCCACTAAGTGCCAAACTACCACCAATGCTTTTGCCAGTTTCAGAAGAAGATTTTGTAATGGCAAGAATAATTCCGCCTAGAGCAGGTAGTGCGCGCCATTGTTCGGCTGGGGCAAGGTTCTCAACAGCTCTGTAGATTGAAAGAATCCAGTCGAGAGGGGAAACGGTTGGATCGGTGATCAGCGCCTTTCTGTCAGCCGCTGCCTTAAATCCCTCCATAAGCATGACAGCTAGATCCAAATCAACATTTTGGTTAGCAATGTCAGGGAAAAGTGCCGGCGAAAAGATAATCTCTGTTGTGAGTAGTGAAATATTTAACGGGTTTTTGAGAGTTGGCAGCAAATAAATCGAGGATTGCACTAGTTGCGGCGGAGGTAAAGTCGTGGTAGCTGGTGCTCGCAAAGACTTTATGATGTTCTCAATTTGCGATACCGCCAATGTCTGCGACAGTAAATAATCCATTTTGTTTTGTTTTGATGTATCTGAAGTGCCAATGAAAATGGTGGATGGGAAATGTAAAAACTTCTGCTGCTCGTGAAAAGATGGGGAAGGTTCAAACGGATGGGAAACTAGGTTTTGAAAGCATACCTACTCACGTGATTTCAGCCTCGGTTCATTTTAAACTCTCAGATCACGTAGAGATACAAGAATATGACATATACTTTATACTATAAGTCAAAAGAGTGGTGTTGAAGAGGAAGCATGGCAAGCTAACTGCATGAAATCCAGGGAAAGTTGCAAGGCATCTGGCCTGGTTATTGACAGTCTAGGTGCTATTACGGCATGTTCTAAGTAGGGTTCTTTTATTTTATTTGAGCGGGCATTTTATCTGACAGTGTAGAAAGTTGAGCCTGCTAGAAGCTTGGCTGTTTTGCATAGACTTGTGGTGGGATTGTGGGAATTTGAAGGCTCAGTTTTGAATGGCTTTAGCGCTAAGCAATATGACTTGACATATTTGGGTGTCATCAAATTCTTTAAAACCAAAGTTGTGCTGACAATGCTATCTCGTCAGGGCTTTTGACACCACTGGATTTCAAATACAATTATTTGTACGCAGATCGCATTGTTACTTAATAATCTGTCATGCAATCACTGAAACCTTGATGTCATACCAAGTATTTTTCTTGGTTACCTTTGATTTTTTTTAGGAAGCTGTTCAAATCATCGCGGATTGAGATGCCAAACAGTTCTGAAACCGCTAATGTTATCTTGTTTATTTAGGTGTCTATGTAATTATATATACTGAGAAGACAC